>JASCZW010012672.1:0-27778 GCA_034211315.2 Aedes japonicus
CTCACAATTATGGAGTCTCCCACAATTATGAATTTGAACGTGAATTAATATTATTTTGAACCCTCATTTATTACAAGCATTTTTCATACTGGATGATTATGTGATTCCTTTTACCTATTTCCTGACTTCGAGACACCCCTAACTTGATGTGGTTCTATTAATTGCACTATCGGTTGAAAAAACTCAATGCTTTCCCTCTTAAGGGACGATCGTTAAGAAGAAGGAGAAAAATCGATCGTCACTAGTCACCAACCGTTCTACGCATAATGTTCCCATAGTGCTATCTACGAAATAGTCAAAACTCAGGTCAATTTGTCCCACAGCAAACGTCTAATGGAGCCGTCAGGGAACATAAGTAGCTGCTGGGAAACACTTTCCAATAACTTTGCACCTTCCAATAATATATTTCATCATAAAATATAGATAGGACATATCAGTATTCATTATTTCCATAATAACAATAAGAAATTATGGTTAACGAATCATATCTAATAATCATGGGATAAACTGACCTGAGTTTTGATTTTTCGTGAATGGTAACATGAAGCAATTATGCGTTGACCGGAGTGAGCCATCGAAACTGGAATAGTAACCAATGACCTGACTACCAAAGTTCGATTTTACTCGCTCATTTTACGGAAAACATCACGCAGGAAGAAGCTAAGTTTTCCGTACAGAATTCATTTTAAGTGGAACTTCGAACACAATAACAAACATGATTATTAACCTGTTGAAAAATCCTTATCCTGAAAATGCTTCTGGCAAATTTTCCAAGCAGCTGTATTTTTATCAGAGCAGCCAAGTTGTTTTGCCCACTTCTTCCAGTGCTGCGATTTCGAAGAGGGAAATTTTTCCAACTTACTCGGATTTTTCGTCCGGCATCCAGCAATGCAGCATCCTTTCTTTTTTTGGATTGCTTTGACCTTCCCAGCTGGCAACTCCATGGAAGGTATTGCAGTGGTCTTCCGTTTTTTTCCGTGTGTCTGTAATATATTAAATAAACAAAAATACAACATCAAACATAAAACAGAACTACTTACATTCATCAAAGTCTGCTTCCACAAACTGCTGGGAGCATATCCGCTCTATGCCCAATTCGTAAACAGTGGCAACCTTCCTCCACTGCGCAAATCTGTTGCTACCCGAGCTCGGGACTCGAAAGAGCTGGGACTTGATCTCATTGCATCCCGAAATAATGCAACGGTTCTGAAACAAAATTAAAAATGTTAGCCGTGGAGATTGCTTTCAAGTAAATTGAGAAATCCACTATTTTTTTTTATTGCAAGCAGTAAATTCATCAAAACTACTTACCATTTTGTGCAAGACCACTTTGCCTACAATTTCACAACTTTTGCAGCATGGCCAATGTCCCAAACATCATAAAAACTAAATTTAAAAAATAAAATAATTTGTTTCGCGTACGTTTTGACAGATGCTTATATTTTTATCACCACTTCGACAGTAGCGCCACGGGTGGCCGGTAGTTGGTTGGATTTTACCATGACGATACGATCAGAATAAAAATTATCACTGACAGAATGGAACTGCTGGAAAAACTTGACAACGAGAACAGTCAGAAATAAAATGATATTTCTCGCTTCCAAATATTCGATCAGTACAATTTTCTTCTGACATCGCAAGAAAAACGAAGTTTTCACTATCCGTGCAATGTTTTTTTCGTTGCCTCCTCTGCGTTAGCCCACCAGGCGAAACAGTTCCGTATTCCGTCTACAGTAGATCGATACAGAGAACTCTACATAAACACACGATCATGGATGATTCGGAGGTAACTAATCATTGTATTTTCCAAATCTCACAAACTGTTTGCAGTGAGATTTACAGGCTAATTTCTGGAAGAAAGTTGAAGGTTTTCTCATCGTGGTTGGCACACTGTTCTAAGCGACTTTCCCCTGGGGTTGTACGTAAAGTTGACGTAGGACTACGTAGCAGCAACAATCAATATGTAACTAGCGATTTGAAATTGGTTCACTGTTGTAGAACCTCTTGATGCGAAGTACACCTTGAAGCCAGGACATTGCTATACATATTTGCGCCTTTGTTTTGATTTGCTGTGTTATTTTGACAGAATATTTGAGAGTGTGTTCGTGTGAGTTCATTATTAGGGGCGCATTATTAAGCTTGGGACCGATGTGCTAGTACTGACTAAGTCAAGAAAAAAATTGTATTTGTATGGGATCTACTGGTCTTAGAGTTAGTCTATGGTAGCAGTGTGTAGTGAATGTTATTATTATTATTTTTAATGAACCTGTGTTAGAATAGAGGCTACATTAATCGATTGGATCAAGAAGCCTTGCCGAAAATCAGTGAGGTTGTATATAACACGACCGGCAGATGCAGACTAAGCTAAACCGTTTGATGCATTGTCTGGTTTAACGTGTTAGATTAAATAGAAAATGAGAAAAAAGGTAAGTAATTTCCATTTAATTTCAACTTTATTGCTTATCTTGACAGATATGCGTATTTAGTCTACAATAAACAGACTGCATCAGTGTCGTGTACTAATACTCGACTGCCGAGATAAGGGTGTTCCGATTAAAATTTGTCAAACAGTAATGTGTGTGAGTCGATCAATGTTTTTATTAATAAGTCAAATTCTTTTTGATTTTCAAGTTCAGATAATACCAGGCCATTGACAAGCCTATATCAATAGCAGTGATTGGCAGTAGACAGGATGTCCTGAGCCCGAATTGATTTGGGCCCGCTGTCAGCTGTCAAATAGAAGTCTAATAATTTGTTTTGGTTGTTTGTTTTGATGTGAAACAACACAGAAAGCGATCTTTCTGCTTTGTATGACGTGAACAACGAAAACGAGCAACAACAGACAAAACATAAACGAGCAACTACAGACACAACTTACAATGTTGACATTATTTTGACAGCTGAGCTTGCTGAAATGTTGTCTACATGATAAAGTGGTCCTTGTCATAGGCCTGGTTAATACAGAATACAGGAGAAATACTCAGCTAAGCTCCTTTTTTACCGAATGCGAATTGCCGGGTCTTTCGTTTGACACCTGCCATAAGATTCTGTACAGTCTCCTTGTCCACTTTATTCGCCGCAGAACGCCAGTTTGCCTTGAACTGTTTCTCGCTCACAACAGCCTTTCGAGTCTTCTTAAGGTTCCGCTTGACGATGGCCTAATATTGTTCAATTGGGCATAGCTCTGGTGAGTTGGGAGGGTTCCTGTCCTTGTGCACCAGTTGAACGTTGTTGGCAGCATACCACTCCATGGCATTTATTTCGTAATGGCAAGATGCCAAATCCGGCCCAAATAGACTGGAACAATTGTGTCGCTTCAGGAAAGGCAGTACACTGAGAGTATAATCCGTTCAAATTTCATAATAAAATCGTATGATTTTTTGCAACAAGATTTTATGTTGGATTTCATACGATCGCACTATGATGAACAGTCATTTTTTTTTCATTCAGCCATCGTATGATTTTTCCGATATTTATCTATGAAATTCAATATAAATGTACGATGTATGTCATGAAATGTTTCAAACAACTTCATATGGCATATCGTATGAAAGTTATAAGAGAAATCAGTAAAATATAAATTTGGGATAAATAAATTATTGGTTCGTCATTATGTTAGACAGAGAAGTATCGTTTGTTCTAGACATGATTTTAGCCAGTTTTTCTTTCTCCTGTTCCTTTACCTGTCTGTTCTTTGGTAGTATTAGAATACTGACCTCAAATGCTATCTTTCACAACAAAATAAAACCAGGTATGAAGAAATCCAGAAATAACATACTGCCCAAAATCCTTCCGCAAAGAAGGGTACCTTTCTGTAAATGTGATTTTAAACATAAGAATTCGGAAATTTCATAATATGTTGTTTATATAAGTTTATTCATTTAATCAATTATACTTTTACATTTGATTCTTCTTATAAAATGTCTTCTTGTTCCTAAATACAAAATGATTATTGACATCATACAAGCTAAATGGTGGACCATCTATGTCTTCCATGCTGGCAAATATAGACGTTTTTTTAGGCACTCGCTCAGATAAATTTCCTGGATGACGGTTTTGGTCGCAATGTAAACGTTGTGCTTCAAGCCACAGGTACAGATGGCCTGCCACACCAGATATTTCTTCTCGAACTTTGACAGTTTAATGAGCTAGAAAATATCTGCCACCTTTCCCCGTCCGATTGCCGTATAAAATTCCTGTCCAGGAAGCTGAGTCTGCCTTGACGAAAGTTTCATCGTCCTGTACCACGCAATCAAACTTCGTCAGCATCGTCGTATACAACTTTAGCGATCGTGCTTTGGCCGACGTATTTTGTTTATCGTCGCGGTTTGGAGTTACCACTTTCTTGTAAGTCGACAGTCCAGCTCGTTTTTTGGCTCTATTCACGGGTGAAGGCACCACTCCCAGCTTCTTTGCGACATGTCAGACGAAGAGGTTGGGGTTCCGCTCGAAACAGCGGGCAACTACGGCCTTCGATTTCCCCCCGATCCAGCTTTCCTGGCTGTCGACAAATGCTCACCGAACACTTTTAATAAGTTGGTAACAGTTGATTTAGCCACATTCTACAATTTTGCCAGCTTAGCGTGAAAGTAGTTTGGATTTTCGCCATGCACGTGCAAAATTTTTATGCGTTGCTTCCCTTCCTTCGACAACATTTTGATAACTGAAGTGCTAATCTCAAAATCTAAATTGAGGCATGATGCTATACGCACACATCTTCAAAATGAGGTGTGTGCAAATTTTTTTAATGCACGATAAAAGGAAATTTGTCAATTTTAAGTCGACCAAATTTTGATCGAAACACCCTTTATATATAGAATGAAAGATTTATGAGATAAAATGCAGTCACATCCACGAAAAAACCCAATATGGCGCCCATAGTCAGATATTATATCTTTAATATATCATTAATTGGATAAAACTTTCGGTTTTGCAGTCACACTTAAACACGTCTTATCAAGTTCACAGTTCACGATCCAAAGCCACTCAGAAATCTTTTATTCACATTTCTATTATTTAAACGACATCGAGTTTTGCTCTTCGAGCCGAAGCATTACGAGTTTGCGTTACAACAAAAAGGGGTTCTGTTCTTTATGTCGAATATATCAATTCTTCCCCCTAAAGTATCCTTATATATACATACATTATAACATAATTTGACTGATGATCAGAACGTATTAACAAATACCAATTTATAAAACATGTTCGAATTCATTATACAAATGAGGTCTAAAAAAAAACTATCAGAGCTTTGGACGATTCCTTTTTTTTTCATCTTTTCTTTCTTTTTCAATATTGGCCAAACTGTATGCCTGACTGTATATTAGTTGCTGACTACACCTAAATCCTTAAATACTCAATAAATTCATTTCTTTTGTTTCTTCTTCTTTTTTATTTGTTTTTTTTTGTTTTTGTTTTCCAGGACTCAGTAAAAAATACTAAACGTATATTACCGCTGCTGGGATGTCTGTTGATTTGATGCTGCCGGGTCATGATTTCTTTTTGTTCCCGTCGAGCTACGCGTTTTTATTGGACTGCGTCGAATGTACTTGAAACGCCTACTAACGCCTTCTGAATCTGTAGGTACGGCCGGAACGTCTGGGAAACCGTAAAATTCCTCATCGGAATCAATCACACTTCTTGGCCGTTTCGTCCTCTGTATTGGAATTTTTATCGTGGTACAGGTTGCTTGAGCGGGAATAATTCTCAGTTGATTCCGGTGGGCTTTGAGTGCATGCCTGCCAAAAGAAATTTCAAAAACATTTAGTGAAACTCTTTTGACATACTGTGCGTTGATCCACTTTTCGATCGCATGTTTATCGTGATTTTTATATAGAATTTTATCTCCTAACACCAATTTGGAAAACGGATCGTTATAAGGCACACTATTGTTATCTACATATGAATCATCTCTTTTCATATTGGGAATACTTTCAAGGTGATTTTTATATTGATTCTTAGGATGTAATAAATCAATTAACATTTTTGGCTTGAAGTTCAACATCTTTTCTGATGGAAATCTATCGTCTATAGAACAAATATTCCTGTAATTAGTTAAAACTAAGGTCAATCGATCCTCAATATCGAGCGATCTCGTCTCAGGGTCTAACATAATTTTTTTTAAGACTTCTTTAGCTACTTTCACCATTCTTTCAGCTTGGCCATTGCTACTAGGGTTGTAAGGTGGGCTCTTCATGACTTTTATACCTTGCCTCTCCATGAACGAACAGAACTGGCTAGAATTGAAAGGTGGTCCACCATCTGTTACTAGAACATCGGGGAGCCCAAAACGAGCGAAAATAGCCGTAAATTTTTTTATCACTTTACTTGCGTCCGTTCCGTTTTTCATAATCTCTACCTCTAACCATTTGGTGAAACTATCTACAATTAACAGATATGTTCTAGATTCGAAAAAGAAAAAATCTGCATGGATACGACTGAATGGACGCGTCGTGGGAGTCCAAGAATTATTGCAACCCGGTTTTGGGACTACAGCTGTTTGCATACAAATCTGGCAATATTTTACAAAATGTTCAATATCAGTATTCATTCCGAACCAAATCAAACAACGACGCGCTATCTGTTTCATCTTAACGACTCCACTGTGATTGGCATGGAGTAATTTCAAAATGGCAGTCTGGAGTGAAACCGGAATAATCACTCTGTTCTGGTATAAAATGCAATCATCAGTTATCTCCAAATCAAAACGCAAAGAATGTGCGGGTTTCAATCTTTTTCGGCCAACCATCTCTAATATATCCCGTAACTTGTTGCAGATATGGATCAGATTTCGTCTGTTTTGCGATTTGTTCATAGTCCAAAGGAAAATCACCGAAAAAATTTATGCTCTTGATACAACCACTGTCTATGTTCTTTGGAACACTTTGTTCCAGAGGGAATCTGGAACAAAAATCGGCATTTCCCATATGTGAAGACGGCCGATAACAAATTTCATACTCGTATATAGACAACTCCATAACATATCTTTGCAATCGGGTCACACAGATTTGATTTTTTCCTTCTTTTCCAAAAATTCCTATCAATGGTTTGTGGTCCGTATAAATTGTAAATTTTTGCCCAAACAAATATTTATGGAATTTTTTTACCGTACATACTAGAGCCAAAGCTTCTAGATGTAGGATAGGGTATGACTTCTGTGCTGAGTTCAATGAGAAAGAGACGAAACTGATAGGTTTTTCCTGTCCGTTTACTACATGCGCTAAAACTCCACCGAGACCATAACTGCAAGCATCGGATACCACCACGATAGGTTTCTTCGGGTCATAATATTCTAATATATTTGCGTTAAACAGAGATGCCTTACATTCCTCAAATGATTGTTGGCATTTGTCATTCCAAATAAATCTTATGTCCTTACGTAGTAGATTATACAAACAACTCAATTTCGCAGATAAATGCGGCACAAATTTTCCGTAATAATTAATCAACCCTAAAAATGCTTTCAACTCTGAAACATCTTTAGGCACCTTGGCTTCTCGAATTGTTGACAGCTTTTCAGGTGATGGAAGTAGTCCTTCTTCCGTGATCAAATGTCCCCAATAGATCAGAGAATGAACAAAAAATTTGCATTATTGTAAATTTGCTTTAATGTTTGCTTTTTCAAGTTTTTCTAGTACTAAAAAAAGATTTTTTTCACATTCCTCCCTTGTTTCTCCAGATATGAGCACATCATCTAGATAGCATCTCACATGCTTTAAACCAAGTAAAATTTGATCCATGATTTTCTGGAATATAGATGCGCTGGATGTCGCACCCTGGGGCAATCGGTTATAAGTGTAAAGGCCTTTCACAGTATTAATCACTACGAACTTCCTTGATCTTTTCGATAATTGTAATTGAGTGTACGCCCCTGCTAAATCCAAACAACAAAACCACTTACAACCAGATAAAAAGGCGAAAATATCTTGAGCAATTGGGAGAGGAAACGTATCAGGAATGATAGATTTATTAATAGAAACTCGGCAGTCAATTACCATTCTTATATCTTTATCTTTTTTGAAAACAATAATTACCGGAGATGCCCATTCACTAACCTTTATGGGAGTTATAACGTTTTGTTTCTCCAAAGAGTCCAAATGCTCCAGGACCTTGTCCTTCAGTTTAAAAGGTACTTCGTATGCTCTCCGAAACACGGGTCTGTCCTCTTTAAGCACCAGATCTGCTTCAAATCCTATTATTGGATGCGAAAAATCTCTGTCAAAAATTTTTGGAAACCGTTGTTTTACAATAGATTCAATATTACCAGAGTCGATCAGCTGATTGGTATGCAATTTGTTTACATGTAAGTTGGATACAAAACCATTCCTCCAATTTGGATAAAAAACATCCAACCAGCTTCTACCGAGCAAGGGTACAAAATCAACATTACTGTCTAGGATAACAAGGGAAACCTGATGTTTATTGTTGTTTATAGTCACATCGACCTCTATCTTCCCATATATATTCAACTGCTCTCCATTTACCACTACTAGACGACTGTTACAAATGTGTACCTGAATGTGTTTGAAATACTTCCTGAATGTTCTCAAACTAACTACCGATACTGCCGCACCGCAGTCAATCTCCATACGCAAAACCACATTTCCGATGAAAGCTTGCACTATACATGGTTCGCTGCTCCTAGCATTGGTTGAAATCATCATACATGGGTACTCAATATCATCATCTTCAGAATCTCTTATGCTCAACCTTTTAAAATCATAACTATCGGCCTGTTGTTCTTCCATGAAATTTATAGTTTTCCGGTTTTTTAACTTGAAACAATTTCGTTTCACGTGACCCCGTTTCTTACAATAGTTGCATATCACATTTGCATGAGGATTATCATTACCGTATCTACGACGCTCTTGAAAACCCCGGGACTCTTTGTCATGATAGACACCGCGATCATTGTGATTGTTCAATCTGCCCCTTTCCCTACTCATACTTCTACTACGGCTGCGGTATCGGTTGCCATACGCACGCGAGGCCCTACCACCATCTCTGTATAAATCTCCATGATCGTCTCTATTTCCCAATCTGTATTTTACTGAGTTCACACTCCTTATTATGTCATCTCTTTCTTTGCATTCTCTTGCACGAAGTTTTGCCAGCTCAGTGCGTACTACTAGTTCCTCAACTTCCTCAAGTGTCATGTTATCCTTCATTAATAATTTGTGTTTCAATTCTTCATCGCGTAAACCAAACACTATCCTGTCTTTTATTGCTTCATCCTTGTGTGCACCAAAACCACATTGACTAGCCAACAATTTTAAAGCCAATACATAGTTTTCAGCGGGTTCGTCAAAACCTTGAAGGCGTGCGTTGAACTTGTGCCTACACAACATATTCGGCTTAACTTTGTCCAAACGTTCTTTTAATTTCTGAATCATTTGATCATAATCAATAGATGCAATTGACACTCCCGGAAATATTAGCTTAACCTCATCAAATATAACAGGACCACTCAAAGTGATAAATAAATTTTTCTTGTTACCATCCGGAATGTTATTTAAAGAATATAAAATATTCATACGTTCCATATAATCCCCAAAACTGGAACCCCGAATGTAGTGGTCTACCGTCCCAATTATGGAAGACATGCCTAAATTGTTCACAGCAATCAAAAGTAAAAAAAAAACAAAAGAACCAAAACAATAACAAAACTTACTTGAATGATGATTTGCTGACTGTTCGACGACCTCTTAGTGAGTTTAACCTGATGCCCGGTAGTTGCAATTGTGTGGAATTCCAATGCAATACCAATACAGCCAAAACGCCGCTACTCGTCCACTGTTCGTTTAACGACGGTTGGTCTCCAACAGCTGAGTGCTCCTCAAATTGGTGCTCACCGGGTGTTTTGCGTTGTAGCAGTCACGCACTTGACCGCTGCACCATTGACTATCAATGATTGTTCTTAACGCTAAAACACTGACACTGCAGTTGCCTTGCTGCCCTCACGTATCTTGCAGCTTGCGCGTTATACTTTAAATGAAATGATCATCACCAAAAAATTTGTGCCCACCAACCAAACAGTTTGTGCCTTTATGTCGAGATCGTGTTACTTATAAAACCCCAGCATACACACTTGTCGTAGCTTGATACACTTTTCCGTTTTCCGACTCCACATGCACACCAACTCACTCAATTAATTAATTTCTCAAGCTCTTCTCACCTTCCGTTTTTTTTTTTCTCACTTCTCTCACCACAAATGCTCACCGTAACACGGCTACAGACAAAAGAAAACTATTGTTCAGCAATTGAAAACCATCGTCATAGTTTTCTAAAGAACTGATCTTCACAAAATGTTCGATTATGGCTTGCAAAATGGCGTACTGAAATTCACTAAATAAGAAAAAACAATCAGAATGGATAACGCAGAACGCCAATTTTCTCTGATTTTTATGATTCTCGTCAATTTTTTTTCTAGGATTTTTAATTTTTTCACAAACCACGCTACAGATGCTGCTCAAATCTTAGCTCACTGTGCGCTGCTCAAAACGGATGGTTCATCTCACACAGCGGCGATCCAATAAGCACGCTTCCAATCGCCACTGCTAAGAACACTTAGTTTTACTAAAATAATTCACCGCTATTTCCTGAAAATCAAACCGTGTTGAATTTAACTTTTCTACTCGTCGCCACTTTAATATATCATTAATTGGATAAAACTTTCGGTTTTGCAGTCACACTTGAACACGTCTTATCAAGTTCACAGTCCACGATCCAAAGCCACTTCGAAATCTTTTATTCACATTTCTATTATTTAAACGACATCGAGTTTAGCTCTTCGAGCCGAAGCATTACGAGTTTGCGTTACAACAAAAAGGGGTTCTGTTCTTTATGTCGAATATAACAATATCCACATCCTTCAAGAACTTTTGTCTTTAAGTTTTTGAAGGTTTTGTGGTGCTTACTAACGAAATTCATAATGAGCATATCTCAAGCTGAACAACGTATTAGGTCCAAAGTAACATTCAGAGACTCTCTTCGAGACTTCAGTGAATCTGCTTTTGTAACAAACACTTTGTCTGCTAATTTATCGGAAGTTGAATATAATTCCTTCAAGTTGAATATATCAGCGGATAGAGATAAAGCTCCTCTTCCTTAAAGAGTGCTTAAGTTGTATTCCAAGCTGAACAATGCATTAGGTCCTAAGTAACATTGAGAGATTCTCTTCATCGACTTTCTCATTCGTTGATAGTTTGTCTATAAAACGATTTGTTGATGTTTTTCAAGTATTGGATCCTTAATTATACTGTACTAGCTGACCCGGCGAACTTTGTTCCGCTTTAACCGATTTTAGGATTCAAATAATTCCGAACATTCATGATTTAATTTTATTTTTAAGTGACTTGGCTTGTTGTCACCGCAATTTTTTTATGGTTTGTTCGTGATCGAGAACTGATTACGAAACTTTAATTTTAGATATTGATTGAATGAAACACTTTTCGAATTTGTTTGAATTTATATGCTTTACTTACATGATTGTAAAGGTTGACAGAATTTTGCGCCAGTTCAATTTAGTGCTATGTGGTAGATTAAATTTTTTTTCCATTATCCGGCGCGTAAATAAACAAAGATTAATGAACAACAATGCCAGAAGTATGGGCACTCGAGATTAATCCCGCACACTTCCAAAGATTGGCTTTGTGATTTATTGATTGTCATGGCAAATTAAAGGAGAACCGCAAATTGTATTCGTTTGAACTCAAAAGGTAAATCGTTTGAAATAAGTCTAATTCTTGGACACTTCCTCGCCCTTGAATTCGCCTTTAAGTATCATTGCTTGAATGACATTATTCTTGAGTTGCTTAACGACCAATCTTGTTCCTTTACACAATTTCGGTTGATTGAGGTTCTGGAGCATGATGATAACAGATCCAATCTTCAGTCGTAAATTATATGGTGGTAATCCTGGTAAATCCAATGAATTCAGAAATTTTGTTGGATATTTGGTTACTTCGTCTGGATTAATAACACAATCAGTTAAGTTGAATGAACGTAATTGTCCAGGAATTACATTTTGAAATACGAAATTCAAATCCCCGGCATCCTTATTTTTCGCACGTGCACTTTACCAATCGTGGTTCTCATAATTCTGGATAGTGTTTGGAAAACACTTGTAATGAGTTTCTCTTTCGTCGTTGTGAACTGGCAGACATTCGGCGGGAACGAAATCAGTCCATTGCCAATCGCCAACAATTGATTCGAAAAATCTCGGCACACGGATCGTTTTTAAAGGAAACTCAGACATTTCTCGTCAACTGTAGCTTCTTTACATATCGCCACAAATACGAAAGCTTAATACTTGTGAAATGACAGGTATTGTTAGCCGAAAATCACCTGGCATCAAAATCATTGCGCCTCCAAAAGGTCTCGAGTTACTGCGCAGATCTTGCATTGTTCGATCGCATTCGTCTCAGATGAGGATCTTACAACACTGCAACACTTTCGTCCTTGCCGAATTCTTCGAAATGTTGCATGTCGATTCGTCTGTCAGTTGGAGATTCAACGGCAGCTTCAACGCAGATTGAGCCGTTCGACCGCCTTCCAACAATTTGGCTACAATCCCTGAAGAGGCAACCGCAACCGCAAAATCTGATCATGAGCAAACCCAAGCCAATAGTAATGAAATGAGGTACTTTTTGCAAGTTTCGCCAGGTACATTGATGAAGAACACGGCTACATTTCAGTCGTCAATCGGTTTCATCAAAATTTCGTAAACGTCCTCTTGCTGAGGAGCCACTGCCGCACATGAGTAAACACATGTATTCGAACAAAATCAGCGCCTCGTTGCGCATCTTCTTGTTAATTTACAGCTCGTAATTCACAATGGTTGTGCGAGCTCGATGTAAAATATTATAAACCATTTCATCCTTGTGTTTGTTCCACAATTCGACTACATTTGATGGAAAGCATGTCGAGATGATGATCGCAAACAGGGTATGAATTTGATTGCAGGTGCAGTAAAAATGGCATTGGCATGTGTTGTATGCCAATGAGTGTCGTTTTCAACCGCTAACAGGCCTCTCGATATGTCACACATAGTAGATTACCCACAGTCCGAAACGACTCAAACGAAGCTGCAGAACATTAACCAAAAGCAGAATAATGACACCTGTGAGATTGAGCAATGTCATGTGGACTATCATAGTCAACTCCGATCCATGTCAAGGATAACTCGATCAAAACGAATAAATACCATACATAATGTATTGAAAATCTATCATTTTCGAAATTTTCATTTTCCCCATAAATTTGTCCAATATTTTTTTTTATAAATGTTCCTTGGGCGCAGCCAAACACAACACCGAAAAGACAACTTAAATCGGACGATCCGTTCTCAAGTTATGGGCGGTCTTACGTATGCCACTCTGTTTTATATATATAGATATTACCGTACTGTGTGTTGAAAATACATGCACATGTGGGGGCGATCCCGGCGTATTGCTTAGCATCCATACCTCTCACGCCTAAGTCACGAGTTCGAATCTCACCCCCGGAAAAGTTACGAAAATGCCCAAAAAGTGGTGTTTGCCTGACTACGACGGGAGATGAACCAGCCTGAGGCTAAAAATCTCGATAATCAAGACAAAAAAAAAAAACTTGCACATGTTGTTTTTCTTCTGCATAGTCGTAGGCACGCACAGAGAAAGTCGACGAAGAGAGTTTTCTAAATGTAACTTAGGACCTAATGCATTGTTCAGCTTGATTTGTGACCTTTTGTTCAAGAGAAAATGACTATGAAAATCATTGTTTACAAAAGCAAATTCGCCCTTATCTAATGTTGGCGTTGAATTTCGAGATGTTTTTGGCGTATTGGACGTCGACGAAAAACGTCTCCCAATGTTACTAAAGACCCATCTTGATCTAAGCAAGCATAATGACAGTTGAAATTGTATCGACCATTTCATATCAGGCTGAGGAATGGATCACGTACACTAGATAACGATTTCCCCTGGCTTTTATAGTTTGGATGGCTGTACATTTTAATCAAACGTCATTGATTTGCTATCATAATTCGAGTATAAACGCTATAGATGCTTTGACATAATGTAAACCTATGTCAATTGGCTAGCTTTAATATTTGTGACTAGACGGCTATTCAGATCTAACTAACATGCCTGTATGACCAATCGTGAAGTAAAATCTCTTTAAATTTTCCGTTTTCAGAAGGACTCCATCAAGCGAACAATGATTTCGTTAGGTTTTCCTTCAGTGTACTCCATTTCGGATATCACCCAATATTGTACACAATTTTCAGGAAGCTTTAATCTTGTACGCAAGTTTAACTCTTGGAACGTCGTGCTTTCTCCCGGTCACGAAACTTATAAAGTTGAAAATCATTACAAACCTAGATTTGATCAATTCTAGGGACTTTTTTCATTAGGGCGAATCTAACTTTGAAAGATTCGCTTTGATTATTTTCTCTTTCATTCATATTTTAATCACACCTTTACGGTTTTCATTCTACTTTTTGTAGAGTATGCTAGCCAGCACTGTTGTTTCGATCTTTACAAAATAATCCCTCGAAAGTTTTATAATGGCGCTGTAATAAATGAAAGAGAGCGAGAAATATTGTTTTAAGATTTATTGTGGTTCTGAAAGATCATCTACAAATTTTCATTTTACTCTACGATTACGATGTTATTACCAGTTTACTGGAAATTACTCATTTATTTTTGCCTATGTACAAATGTAACTCTAGTCTATTCACGTTTTCGTAGCTTTTAACTATACTACACGTAATCTGTACGCAACATTCTTTGTCATCTTTCTCACTGCTTATGTCTGTTTGTATTGAAATAGGGGATTATTCATTGAAACGTAAACAAGTTAGGGATATCTCTCAATAGATAATGAAAGTAAGGCTTCCAGTACTAGCCTCTAAGATGGATGATAGTGAAAACGTTGTCTACTTTACTGTGTTGACCTCGATTAAATTCAAACAACGCTTTGCACTTTCATTGCGGGTTTCTCACAGCAGCCAAATTAATCGTGCTGTTTAGGATAACAACTTCCCTGTAGATTTTGAAAATATGGATTCATTTGTCATTTGCAAGGAATCGGCGCTGACGCTGCAGAGTGTTGTTTGAACCGAGGTTAACCTGATACGGGATAAAATAGGAATATTTGATAAAAAGAGAAGCTATTTAAACTACACTTTATAAGACGGAACATTTTGCTTGTGTTAGGCTCTGGAGTAAATTCTGTTAGGGCCCTCCGGAAAGACCAACACAAAATTCTATTCACAGTCATTCATCCGATTTCTAATCCTACTTAAATACAGGATCCGTTCTAGCTCAGCTTGGAGTCACGGGTTTGATTTTGCACTTTTGATCTAGACTTATCGCTTCCTAAGACAACTCATTCACAGCTTGAGACACGAAAATTCCTCGTTCGTGCTGCGTAAAACTAAACAAATTATTTGGAGCGGTAAATGCTATCAGAGAGTGGAAGGGAAATGTAACAAATTTAAACTGGAGCAAAGAGTTTAGCATGTAAGAGGAAAAAATTGCTAAATGATGAAACCGAGCATGAAGATGGCATGACGTGCTCTCCACTTGACTAGTGAATTTTATTCCCTCGGTTTGCTTCTAACCTTGCTTAAAACTGATCACTAAAACCTATCGCCCTAAAAAGCGATGCCGTCGAAGTATGTGTTCCCGAATGTTAATCGATTTCCATCGATTGAGCTCATCATTAGTCTTACTGCATCTTCGATACCTCAAACTTGGTATTGACAATTTCTTCGTCGGAATCTAGCACGGGAAGCGCCGCATCAGCAATTGCCGCTGGAATATTATCTTCGACCCATTTGAGGTCGTCTTCGTCCGTGGTCGGACTTCTGGCGTTCGGTTTGGGAGACGAACTTCGTGTTCCGCGCAATTTTACGCCGTACGCGTCGGATACGAATTGCTCTTCTTCATCTGAGGAGTATGAAGTTATTTTGTCCATTATCGCTAACAAAGCCCATACAATAGGTCAACTTACCATCGTCTTCATCTTCCGGATTATCCAACAGTGGAGTGAACGCGTACCGTTGGTTGTTGTTCGTTGGCCGCCACAGGATCATAATGACAAGCAGAAGTGTTGAGAAGAGAACGTGCCAGAAGGCATCGTCGACCCACAGCTCCTTCCAGTCCGTCAAGCATTCAGCAAATCGATGCGATTTGATCGAATACAACATGAACACGACGGAAGCCAACACGGCAAAGATCAACGTATTCGTGAAGTGTCGGTACAGAGATAGCTTAACCATATTTCTGAATGTGAAATTTTAAGAATTTTAGACCCATTTGGCGAATATGCTGTGGTTCTTGATCTTACCTTCGCAATCGCAGCGTCCTCGTCGTCTGCACAAGTGACGTGAAAATCCACCAACAAATAGCAGAATCGAGCACTGCTAAGGGGATGCTAGCCACTAGAAGTTGATCGTTTTTGGTGTGCATTATTCGGAGGAAGCTTTCAACGCATGCCAGCACCAAATAAAGGGCCCCAGTTCCAACAACACGATGAAGCATTGGTCCCAATCGCGGTCTAGAAGGCAAGAGGATAATCTCTGTTTGAATCATCCTTTCAAAAACCGAGTCAACAACTCACTTGACAATACCGAATCCAAGCGAAACGATGATGACCAGCATCCGGGCGAGGGTTCGCTTACCACAAGACACCCATTCGGCCAGTAGGACCATTCCCCTCACGGAAACGCCTGTCGAATTGATGCTCTGATATTCGCCGTAGAACATGGCTTTTTCCAACATTCCCAACAGAATGACGCCACCGATCCAGAACTGAATCCGTAGTAGATCTCTCCACTGCAGGAACGAAACCGTCAACCAAATGACGCCAAGGCCAACGTACACCAGACACATCGCGCCGTAGAACTATGAATTTAAGTTGTTTTACTGACGAATTAATGCTAAAGAAAAACGCGTTACTCACCGGAAGTAACGGCCAATCCACTGCTGACAGATACCCTTGTTCGCTCTTGATCTCAACGTGAACATTGGCAACGAAATTATCCAAAGAATCGGACTGAATCCTCAGTATGAATATATACAAACCGTCCTTAGTGATTGTAAATATTGACTGAGGATCGTTCTTACCCTAAAAGAAATAATCATTGAACTCATTGAACAAAACCATCTTATCAACAAATGGTAATTACAGCATCCCTCCGCGATTTGCTAATCTTCGGCACCGGTTCCTTCAGCTTCAGCTCCGGCAAGACGATGTGCCCTCCGCGGGTGCAAAGTTCGTCGATCGGATGGAACACAATCTCCGACTGGTTCGGCGTCACGAAAAACGCCTCGTACTGAGTGGTGTATGACTGTTTGAAAGAGAAATGAAAAGCCCTGTTTCAATCCGTATGCGAATCAAGCTCACCATTCTGACATATTCCTCCCAGCATTTGTACTCTATCAGTGCCCAGGATATTTTCAGCTTCACCGACTCCGTCGCCTGTTCGTACGGTTCGCAAGTGACTGTAATATAATTTCGAGTTTGAATAAGTTCAAAATAATGCTTTCAACGCATTGCTACTCACTTTGTGTGTATATTTTGAATCCCTCGTAGACCGATTTCGGAATAGGCATGTAGGGTATCTCCTGAAACGATAAAACACAAATCAATGTAATTACAAAAATGGTCACCCATTTGTCGGAAAATGACTCAATCGCCGGCGATGCACGAGAATAACAAGATAAACTGCAATAGCATTGCCACTGTATTGACTCAGTCGAGATTTTGCAAACGTAGCCACTTAACAATGTTCTAAGCCCAATTTTCAACCTTCAATTACACGGCCCTCCAGCACGGCACTTACCGAACTTAGTTGAAAGTCCCATTTTCCCTGTTCCGGAAAGGCCATCAGCAGTCCGAAGAAGGAACAAAACCAGCAAATAACTAGGATTTTCGACTCTTTCATGGTTCTTCAAAAATCTGCGGTGGCAAGAGGAGAAGAAAAATACTACACTCAGCACTCTTCTTTTCGGAGTCGCCGTTTGACAGGCAACCAAACATTCGATTTAACAGTCACGCACACTAGCTTGCACGGCACGCATACACCGAGCGGTTGTCAAGAGTTTGTTTATGTACGGAAACGGGAATGAACTTAACGAAACATGAAACGCCACCTATAGCCACCTAGTAGAAAATGATACAGTGGTGAAGCCATAGGTCCACCGACAAACCGACATGAAACTCAATCTTCACTATTGATCAAGAATCCATAACGACCGATTCAAATGTGCAGCGATTCCATCTGTCAAAACCTACACTGAGCCAAGAAATATAGCAAAAACCATAATAATACCTTATGATTTTTTGCTATAAGAACTCCGTGTAATCTTTTCTCGATTATCTTATGATTTATTTGCTGTTTGAACCAGAATGAATCTCAACAAGCAACCTTATGAAAAACGCAAGACCAAGAAGAAATTTGTAGGAATACCTTATGAAAAGCATATGGATTCACATGAGAAAATCATACATCGTTCAATATGATTTTTATGTAGGTTGTGCTCTCTCACGGGCTCGGAAAAATGAGTTCTGAAGCATTTTTCAAATAGGACATAGGATTTATTGTAAATGCATTAACGCAAATGTAATTGATCATCAAAATATATATGACCTAAAGGTCTTGTCAGATCCTAACAATCATTTAAACTACTCAATATTACGCACGATGTGTTGGTAGCGGTTTTATGAATTTAGGAACATTCGATTGAGTAGGATGGTTGAATAGTTGACCAATTTGATTTTGTCAATTTTGTTCGGTAGCTCGGTAGTCGGTAGACAGTTGAAGTGGTCGAACAGATTGTGCTCGTTTCCGGTTCTGGTAGTATAAACAAATCTATAGCTTTTCCAAAGCAACTTGAAGTCGATTCAATCCTGTGGAAGTATGCATGAAATTGGACAGAGTTGAGGAAAAAATCCTCCAATCCGTAAAGACTTATAATTCTAACCGCCATGGAAGCAACATCTCAATATGCAGTCTCTCCAACCGTCTTGCATTGCATTTAATTCCAATTCCTTTATTTTATCGTTACGCCAACTAAACGAAACCGGTTGGTTGTATTCCAATGGTATCGTAGGCGTAGCGTAGGTGCACCGCTGTATCTTGGATGTTCCCGGATCTGTTCGACTGTTCACAGAACTTGGAATCGTAGTCGACTGCATTGAAGGGCTGCCTTTCGTCTGAGTTTCATTGGGGAGTCTCTTTGGTTGATCCACCAACTTTACCACTGGTTTTCGGAACGATCCATGACTATGCTGGCAGGAAATGAGAGCAGCCTTTTTTCGCATTGTTCTGCTTTTTCCGCGTTTTTATGAGCTTTTCCAGCATCCTCGAGGCAATGTGTGTAGTCCAATTTTCCGCTTGCAATGCCGTTGTATGCTTCTGCTTCAAGTTTTACAGTTAGAGCTTCAGCTTATCTACATTCACCAGTTCCTTGTGTGTGTGACTTCTTTGACTTTCCGACGTACTTTCGCTGCCAGTTGTTTCGATTGTTGTCGGACCTGTGTGTTAGATGGTCGAATCGACAAAATTGTTATTGAATACAACACTCTCACCAAACGGTAAATTACTTGTTCCAGCTGTTTATTGTGCGGCTTGTCGTTTTCGACCTTCCGGAAACTTTCTCAAGACTTGCAAACAGATTTATACTGCTGCAGAACAGTGTTTATATGTAATCCACCGTAGTGTTGATGGACATTCTCCTTTGCGTTCATAATAATAATATTATTTAAGCACATTTTGTAAATCCGCTAGCTAACTTATAATAAGTAAGTTAATAATACTTTCAGCTGGCGTATTTGATAATGATATGATACTACGATGCGAGCCAGCTCTGAATTCATAAGACTTGCCTTATGAGTTTTTCACATCATAACGAATGATGAAAAACATAACGCATATCTTATGAAAATGTCTCACATGTTTCTTCTATGAAATTTATAAGGTGCTTAAATGAATTTCTTACTGGTTCATCCAAATTTCATATGATACTTAATGAAAATGAAAATTGATCGTTCTTCTATATTTCATAAGGTTAAACTTATGATTATACTAGGGTAATTTGGTTGAGTGTAAAGAATCATGTTATCTAGATCAAATAAATGTGCCCAGAATAGCTCAGACACGAACCTTCTTATCAAGTTCCCAAGAGAGTTCGTGACTTCAATAAACGATTTCAGCGAACACGAAGATAGATGTCAGTAATATGATTTGAACAGAAATATTGAGACATTTTCTACTGTCATTCATGTCGGTTTGTCGGTGATAGGTCCACTGAGAAAAAACAGTCCCATTTGAAACAACAAACTTGTTTGTTGACATCCAAATTAGAACACTATAGTAACTACTGTTGTTTTAAAAATCTGTTTGGTTGTTTTAAATCAACGATTCTATATTAAAAACAAACCGACAGGTTGGTTGCTTCAACCTTAATATATTTTTACAATACAACACAAATTATGGTTCGTCTAAACTAATATTTTTATAATGTTTGAAATTGGAAATATGCTTCTTATTAACAAGCAACCCTAGATGTGGATAGCAATGTCTGTTAAAAACAAAGATATGAAGAGAAATCTCCATGCTCAAGGCATTTTCAGTAAAATAAAAATAAATGAAAATAATGCCCCTGTAGTTCAGTTTTGGAAGTTTCATCCAGCATACAAAAAAACACATTTTATTAAAGTTTCATTTGAATTTCTTAGAAACATTTATAATTTTTTTAAATTAAAGTATAGGCACAGAGAACAGACATTCGAGCTTCGTGCGTAAATTTTTGTAACTGCCATTTTAAAGTTACAGCTGGTTTCGGTTAGTTTTGGTGAATCGTATGTTGATTGCGCCACTTGCCCACCTCGAGAATTGATAGTCTTAATTTTAAATTGGTCTAATGGTTTGCTTTAACAAATTTACACAGTGAATTGGAAAAAAAATGTTCGAGCCTGGATGTCTGTTCTCTTTGCCTACACGAAGAGGAAAAAATATAGTTTGATTTTACTATTTCAATAGTTATTGAAAACCATATAATATTACTGACTAAAAGAAAATTGCATGTTAATTAAAAAAAGGTTTCAGGTCATATTGGTCATAAAATATAGTTGAATCTATTGCTCAAAAATGTCAACCAAAAAAATGTTTACCTCAACAATAAAATAGTTTCTTCAAATAACACTAATTTCAACTTTTCACAACCATAAATTGACGTTGCACGAACTACTTGCAGGTTAATTTGACTATACTGTATCCTTTGAAGAACTCAATTCGATAGTTATCTCCAAATCAGTATACGAATAAATATATTGTTTTGAAATTGATGTGCATACAGTGCAATTGATTTTGATGTCCGTAAGTATTTGCCCATATAATTTCTACTTCAATAATCATGTTGACTCACTTTCAGGAAATGGTTTAAAAATTGAAAACCCCAGGCATATTAAGCGAGATGAAGCATTGCTCCCATCGCCACTGTAAGCTTCGCGAGCCAAGTGTATTCGTGGTATTAATGAGTGGCGATTATTGCAGGTTTTTATTGTCAAAAATAGAATTCAATAAAAATGAAAAAAATTAAATACATAAAATAAAAATTAATGTCTGTCTTCTCGTAGTTTTAACTACCGAAGTATACTCAATTCAGTCAATATTTATGTGTTATCAATACTTAGCAGCAAGTTCATGAAAAAAGAATTGATAATGGAATTGACTATACGGATGATGGATAAAACTATACAATTGTTGAATTTCTTGAGCATCATGTTGACTGAACAAATTAATATGGTTAAATTTATCATCAACGATACATAGATTTTACTTCGCTGTATAATTCGATGAACCGAAATACAAGTTTATCTCTTAATCAATGTAAAAATATAGTTGTTCTGACTTCGTTTATCCTTGTCTTTATTATTTATTTGGATACTTTAACATGGGAGCTGTCAGATTTATCACCACTCGGTGGTTTCTTCTGTTTTCAACCGGGATTCGTCTGTTATTACCGAAACACAGGTTGCGTTGACTCAGAGAACTGTGTGCCAGCCACAATGTCTTACTTCAGTTTTCAATCCACACCACATGTGTGACACACTGAGGAACACTTTTGACAGTTGGGCTTTCAGACATAAAAAACAGCAACCTTGCCAATATGCATTGTAGCAGGTGACATTGTTTTCACTTTGTTTGTTTCGTCACGTCAATCTAGCGAGAGTTTTGTTTGTTGAATTCGCATTTGAAATTCTATAGAAAACTAATTCACGTAAATCGTGAGGTGGAACAATCGATGAGATAAGCAATTAAGTATATAAGCAATGTTACGATCAATAATTGTATCTCTGAATAAACACCCAGACAAATTTTTGGAACAAATTTGAGGCTGAGTATAGTACGATCAACCTCCACATTTATTTATTTATTTATTTATTTATTATCACCGTCTTCTATAAAAACTATCGTACAGACTGAACTACTCAATATTAGTTTTCAATAACTTAAAGTCTAAACAATTCTACTTATTCGATTTTTAAAAACATTTTTGGATATATCGAAGTCAAATTCGTCACATACAGAATTAAAAGTGCGAAGGCACGAATCTTACGGATTATTATATCCATAGTAAGTGCGGTGATAAGGAACAGCAAGCATCGGATAATTTCTAAGTCGACGAGGAGGAACATTCAGTGAAAGCTGCTCAAGCAGCGCAGGGCAGTCAATAACGCCGATTAGGATGTCAAAAACCAGCAGACGCTGCATTTTAACACGCCTGACAGTCAGTAGTTCCAAACTTATTAGTTTGAAACGGTCCGAGTACGGAGGGAGATTGTTCGGGTCATTCCAAGGAAGTGAACGAAGTGCGAAACGAACGAACTTCTTCTGTACGCGTTCAATGGAAACACTGGGTGCCAAATAATAAGGAGACCAAACGGGGGCCGCATACTCGAGGATGCTCCGTACCAAACTGCAATAGAGTGAGTTTAAAGCGTAGATGTCGTTGAACTCAGAGGCGTGCTGTCGGATTAGCCCTAACACTGAGAAGGCTTTAGCAGTCGTGATTCCCACATGCTGATTGAACTGCAGCTTGGCATCGATGGTAACTCCCAGGTCACAGATTGAAGCAACACGATCCAGATGCGCAGACACCATGCTGTACTGGTGATGAGCTGGATTGTTGAAGCGAGTGAAGGATATAACTTTGCATTTATCGTTATTAACACGCATGCCATTGTCGCTTCACCAGATTAACAATGTGTTAATATCCTCTTGTAAGGCGAAACAGTCGCGTGAAGAACATATTACACGAAAAAACTTGAGATCATCGGCGAACGATAATTTGAACGACGAGAGGCACAAGCACAAATCGTTAACGAAGATGTTAAATAACAGCGGGCCCAATACGCTGCCTTGGGGTACTCCTGACATGATGTTGAGTTGACGAGATCTTGATGAATTGACCATTATGTGCGCTGTGCGGCCAGAAAGATATGTAAAAAGCCACTTCGTTAGCCAGTCAGGATAGCCGATGCGTTTGAATTTGTCAATTATCAAAATATGAGGAACTGTGTCGAATGCTTTAGCAAACATACACCACGTCCACTTGCCTCCCCAATTCAATTTCTCGTGACAGTGAGGTAAAGTAGCACATCAAGTTTGTTGTTGTTGAGCGATGTTTCATGAAGCCGTGTTGATTTTCAGAAATTAATGGTGCGGCTACTGAGTAGAGAACATTGTGCATCAGCTTTTCGAAAACTTTGCTTAAACAAAACACAGAATGGAAACACCACGATAGTTTGTGACTCGGTTGACGTTTCCTGACTTATGGATGGGGACAAAAGAAGCATTCTTCCAAACGGAAGGAAATGTTTTTTCGCTAAGCGATCGGTTGAATAAAATCGTGACAGGGGCTGCGAGGCTCATAGCACACTTTTTCAGGAGTAGTGGAGGTATGCCGTCTGTTCCAGATCCTTTCTTGGAGTTGAGATTGTAAATGACCTTCAGTACTTCATCAGAGGAGAATTGGATGACGGGAAAGTTAATGTTGTGCGAAGGAATATGCGCGAAGCAATTGTGACGAGGTACAGGACACGATTTACTGAATACATTCTCGAAGAATTCAGCGAAGAGATTAACGGCTTCTGCGTTAGAGCTAGCATGAACCTTCTCGTATGCAATGTTGCAAGGGATGCTAGCAGAGGATCTCAGTTTTCTAACGAAACCCCAGAAACGTGTTGGTTTCTGTTTAATGCTTGCTTGAATCTCGGATAAATATTCGTCGTGAGTGGATTGCAAAACAGATTTGAATGTAGTCTCAACTTCTTTTAGAATGGTTTTGTCGGATTCCGATTTCGAGAGGAAATAGTGATTGCGTGCCTTCCTGAGTACGTTGCGAAGATGTCGCAACTCAGAGGTCCACCACAAAAATGCTGCAAATTTCGATGAGCTTGTCGTAAAATGCTACAGATGTTTCATCGATCGTTACGGTCCTCGCGAGAAAGCTCCAATCAACCTCTCCAAACGCTATATTCAACTGATCGAAATCACACCTGTTAAAATCGTAGCCAGAACTGTCAACGTCGTCGGTTGAAGTCGGAGTAGCGTCGCCCACGTCGAATAGTAAGACGAACGGCGCATGATGGTTGTCAATTGGTAAAAGTGGCGCAGGAGGTTCAACTAGATCTAGAAGTTCTGGCAGACTTACAAAAACTAGGTCAAGGACTCGACTGTTGATGTGCAAAGTGCCGCAGTTATGAAACTTATTTTTCTAGAGTGTAAGACATTGTGGCTGGCACAGTATTCAAAACCATTTACCCTGACAAGGCTACACTGCTCAATTTTTTTGATCATGTTACTGTTTACGGTGAAATTCCGGAATAACCCGAATGCGGTTTTTGGAACGGTAGCTGAAAAAGTATATATTTTCAAAGCTGTATATATATGACGCCAACATGTGTACTTTCAATCCTTCTCTTCGACTTCCACTTGGTGAAACCCAGAAGCAAGATCTAGAGGCGTAAAGTACACGCATCGGCCAAGTTTGTCTAAAATATCTGTTATTTTTGGAATGGGATAACGATCATCTATCATTTTCTCATTCAGTTAGCGATAGTCAATTAATCGCCATTTTCTTGTTCCGGTGGCATCCAATTTTTTTGGGACAATCCACATAATTAATGGATATTTCCTAATAATACCTTGGTTAAAAAGATCGGAGATCTGTCGCTGTACCTCTTCTTAATGGAGAAAGGGGTAGCGATACGATTTTGTGTGGATGGGTAAATTCATCTTTCATCCTTAACAAATGCTTTATGGCGTTCGTAAACGAACCCTTTTAATGAAGAATAGGCCTTTTAATGAAGAATAGGCCATAACGGCATGCTATGATGTTTACAAGTTTTTGTTTCTCGTCAGCATGAAGATGATCGAGCCAGAGTTGCTCAAGTAGATCTTTCTCTGTAGATGGTGGATGCTCATCTGGAGTACCACTTTCGAAATTGTTAATTTCGATTTGCAAAATGTCAGCAGTTAAATTTATTTTGCAAGGTTTGTTAAATTTATTTTGCAAGTCATGAATATCTAGACGTATCCATTTTCTTCTTTGTTCAATCCAGAATGAATGAAATAACGTGAATCGATTGTTAGATCATTTCCAGGAAAAAATCTCCACTTAGATCAGTTGTCAAATATACCCTTTTTACTTCTGGATATTTACGCTTCATGGGAACTTCACCTGAAGGGAATCTGACGTGATTATATCCGCTTTCAAATTTTTCAAAGTTTCATATTCAATAAGGCCGTCAAAGAACGGATGAAAACCAAAGATAAGGAAGGTTTGTTTGAAGGTGTTTGGAACTTTTGGGAAAATATTGAATTCCACGAATCTATCGATCGTGTGGGATCAACTAAGATGCCTATCTGTCGTTAAATGAGGAAATTTCTAAATCATGCAATGGGTAAAAAAATACCCATTAGAGGAAAACCCATACTATAAAAAATGGTTCTATTTTGACACATTAATAGTTCAAAAAACAATTCGAAATCCATGCATATCCGGGACACCGTTGGTAGAAAGCGTAGCTTGTTTAAGTTTTTTAATTTTGTCAAAACCTAAATAATATATGAAACTACACACTCTCGGAACAACGCAAGTATGACAAATGATATTTTTTCTATATAAGTAATCTAATGCTTCCAGATCGTCGAATAATAAACCTTAACTTACACTAAACGTCAACAATCGTTTTGTGCTTGCGAAGAAGTCGAATCCATAGCTATACCAGAAAAGGTGTGAATAAACTAGAGAAAGTTTTTTATTTTTAATTAGAAATGAGGAGAAAAGTCGTTGAGAAAACGTGACGATCCATACAACAAAATTTTAAGGTCGATTTTTACGTGACGTAATTATTGGACGTTCCCCAAGATAAGCAAAGGTAAATGGAATTAAATGGAAAATTCTAATTTTTCCTTTCATTTCTAGTAACAGACATTCCACGAAACAGCTCAAACTCTCTACACAGAGACAAATTTGATATTCAATATTACCATTATTGGGGGTTAGGATGACTGCAATGTATAGTGATTTTGAACCGACTATGATCATGGTCAAAACGAACATTAAAAATAGTTGATTCAACATTTGCCATAATGTCGGAATAGTCTTTGTTACCATGATCATAGTCAAATATTCCATGAATTCGATCAATTGCATGGTTATTGTAACCATTATATGCGATAGTCATCCTAACCATGATTCAATTGTCGGTATAACGATAGAATTTTTCTCAGAGTAGGATTCATTTTATTTTTTATTTTTTTTCATTCATTGATTGATTACCATGAATATCTTAAAATTACAATCTACCAAACTGGAACATCATTTATATGCAAAAAATGGTAATTTTTTACTAATATCGGCTTCTTTGCAATGGGTGATTAAATATCCATATTGTGACAAACACTTCTTTTACCCATTAATGGGTAAATCGGGATTACCAATTATATGGGGTGAAGCGCTTCTAGCGCAAATGGATGTTTTTTACCCATTAATGTGTTTTTGCAAACGACCGTATGCAAGAGATGCTGGTAGTTCTAATATTGCTGTTAGTACAACAAAGTGCTTGTGCTATGTTGCACTAGGTGGCAGCACATACGTTTGTATGCATACCGTACCGCTCCTAATTATTTGTTCCAAGTTGTTCGCAGAAGAGTTGTACAAAAATCTAACACAATGTGTGAAAAAATGATATTTTTGTGAAGGTAAAAGCATTCTAAAAGTAATGAATAATATATGTGAAATAGTAAAAAACATGCATAATGCGCATACATATCTATACGAGTTGTTTTATTTATGCTGAATATTTGATTTAATTGTCACTGAAATAGTTCCATCTATTGCAATAGAACGCCTTGGATCGAGTCCTATTGTGGATTTCGTGGTCAAGCGACAAGCGATGATATTCGTCGTTCAGGCCATTGCTATGAAGCAAGAGTCTCCAGCCTGTGGAACTTTCCGCAAACCAAAAATGCCCGCCATGGTCAGCTGGTAAATCAATAAATTTGTTCGCTTTAATTTGCCGTATCTTAATTGTTCAGTCTGTGCAACAATGAGTTGATTGTCTTATTTGCAAATAGAGAAAACGATAAAAAAGTATTACCGTTAAAACACTAACAATTAACCAAATATGCTTAATTGTAATACAGCCATCAAGCATTAATTTGTGTAGAAATAAACCTGAAAATACAAATTAAGGACCCAAATGACAACCCGTTTGA
>JASCZW010012673.1:0-27778 GCA_034211315.2 Aedes japonicus
ATATATATATATATATATATATATATATATATATATATATATATATATATATATATATATATATATATATATATATATATATATATATATATATATATATATATATATATATATATATATATATATATATATATATATATATATATATATATATATATATATATATATATATATATATATATATATATATATATATATATATGCACAGACATGTGCTCAGTTCGTCGAGCTGAGTCGAATGGTATATGACACTCGGCCCTGTGGGCCTCGGATAAAAAGTCGAGTTTTCAAGCGATCTTAATACCCTTCTATTGATGTTAGAAGGGTAAAAAGCCAAAACTTCCAATTTTAAAACGAGTTTTTCTCCTCACGAGGACAAAAGAGGACTAAAAATTTTGCATAGATCTTGTAGATGGAAGTTTGTACTCTCAGTTCACGTACTCTGTGTTTGCAAATATTTGCCAATAAGGGAATAAGATATCTTGAAAAACGTATTTTTTTACACTTCAACCCCTACAACTTTTGTAATACAATAACTAGGAACTATCTTGTATCTACAAAATGTGCGTCATTGTATACCCTAAAAGTCATCTCTGCAAAGTTTTGAAATTCAAATTTAAATAAAAATGTTACAGCAAAAAACTGATTTTTTAAGTCCCAC
The DNA here is from genome assembly GCA_034211315.2 of Aedes japonicus. NCBI lineage: Eukaryota > Metazoa > Arthropoda > Insecta > Diptera > Culicidae > Aedes > Aedes japonicus. The sequence goes on from JASCZW010012673.1 coordinate 662, forward strand.
CCTAAGGAAAGTTAGAAAAGCTGTTAGAAACGATACGTAGATGAGATTTAAGTTAAATTGCTTCAGCAAAGTTTCATTAAATTAAAATATGTACAATTCTGAAGAGGAAAAACCCCTCTAAATCATAAGAATAAAAAGTTATTTTTTTTATAATGAACGTTAAAGGACCAAGAGGTAGATCTTATTTTTTAAATTAATCTCCGGAAGTCATCACCTGTCTTAAGTAAATGGTTTTCGAGTTATCGATTTTTGTCGCGAAATTTGTCCATTCGTACCGTAGTGCCCCGGATAAGTTACGAAAATACCCAAAAGGTAATAGAGTGACTACAACGGGAGATGAACCAGCCCAGGGCTGAAAATCTCGATAATAAAGGAATAAAAACTTAAAGAGTATCCAATCATCCCGGTGGAATGTGCTCCTAACGGAGTCCGTTTGAATTTGCATTATGCTGATATTGTTTCGCAAACCGATGATTCAGTAGCACTTTTGTCAAAACTTATTTTTAACTACGGACAACTACGAAATAGATGTATATTTATTACAAACCATCATCGCACAAATGTCGCCAAATTTGGATCTCTTAATCAGATGATGGCAACTTATAATAAACACGGAGAAAAAGTTGACTTTACCAGGACTCTAGTCATAGCAACACTTTAATTTAGATAATCACTAACATATGTCAAAATATTAAAAATGCAAAAATGCAGATTGGCTTTGTAAGGCGTACTATCGATCCAAGATGTGAGCCATAAACTGAACTACCTTGCAACAAAATGTTCTACTACTGAATGACGACATATAAATAAAATAAAGAAAATAGTTAAAGGATGGTATCCATGAAACGATTGCATTGGACCATGCTACATTTATGAACTCTTTAGAAATTTGTTGGGACTAGAACCGATCTATGTTAATGGTTTCAAGTTTAATTATAAGAACTGAGGAGCAATCCATTCAAAATTTGCACCATTTTAATTTTCAAGCATATTATATAAGTTTGGAACCCAATGATGACCACATAGACTATTAATTTGCTGAAAAATGTGTTTGAAAAAATAATGATTCACCCAAGGAGACTGAAGTTGCGCTCTACGCCAATCCTAATTATTGTGTATCATCGTGAAATGTTTGCAACGCTCATCTCTTCGAGTAGCAACTCGATTTTTGCAAAAAAAAAAAAAACCAATACAATGCTCCAAATACCCGAAATAGCATGCAAAATTTCAAATCAAAGAACTAACAGAGCAGAAGAAAACTTCAAATCCTTCAGAGACGAAGGAGAGCTTTTCCGTAAGAATGGGATTGCACGCTAGCAGGAAGACATTAAGATTATCAGGTAATATCGAGGAAAAATAATGTTAAGCTTCTTTTGTCGTCCAATAACATGAGCCAGTGCGATGAGAGCCGGTAGTCGGTAAAACGGTAGTAGCACATACACATACACATAACCTAACCATGTTTGCGAAATGGAATCTACCTAAAACGACGACCAGATCTGATTCGGATAGAAATGAGCGGGAAGCATTAGCAAATGTAAATACTGTTTTAGGTGGTGATTTTTACCAGCTTCATTTGAATGCTTTCGTTGGATTTGCTTGTCGGTGCTATCTTTATGTGATCTAAATCCTCTCAACAGGGAAGATTTGATGGCAGCAAGTCGTGTCGATAGCATGTGAAATGGATTTGGAGCATAGTTTAGATTTCAGAAGTGAAAATTTGTCACCGTTTTGATTTTGATCGCGCTATGGTGATGAGGTTATTTTCAACGGAAGCAAGTACATGTTTGTACTTGGCACTCCTTGGCACTTTTTTTTATTTTCGTGACAGTTGTTTCTTACTCATCACTGTTTTCTATGGTTCCTGCACAGTTTCATTGCAGGGAGATTTCCTAACGGATTCGATAGAGTTGAAGTATTTACAATAGGGTGCCCGACATATTGAATACCTAATTCCCGCGTTCCCCAGAGCCATTTGTTAACTATGCCACGTTGAGCCACTGGTTCAAATTCGAGCCAAAAAGGTCACCATTTACCCATTTTATAAGCGGGTTGAAGATTGTATGGGAGAAATCCAAAAATTACCTGCAGATATACACGGTGTCCAATATGTTATCATACACATTTTCATTGCATTGGTGTCATGCTACTACTCAACATGCTTCACGTATGTGTTGGTGTAGTTTTGCACTATGTTTATACAAACGCTTTTAGGTTATGTTTTGCTTTATGTATTGTTTTCATTCGGTGTTTATCTTTTACCAGCGATGAAGGAGTTTCGCGCTGTAGTGATAAAAAAGTTTTTGAAAGGTGAGCGCCCGGGCGCTGTTTTCAGAAATTTGAAAAACCTCGGAGTGAAGCGGGATTTTGTGTACCGAACCATCCGAAGGTACCGTGACACCTGCTCGTCGGATGACCGGAAGAGATCCGATCGTACTCGTATGGTGCGGAATGCACGAGTTGTTAAAGTGGTCAGGGAACGGATTAGACGAAAATCCCAGTGCTATGTACGTAAAATGGCCGCAGATCTGAATGTTTCGAGATCGTCAATGCACAATATATTGCAAAATGACCTCGGATTCCATGCTTTCAAGAAACGTAAGGTTCACGGAGTTCCGGAACTTTCCAAGCAGAAACGACTTGAAAGTGCAAGTCTGCTTTTGTCGCGGCACGGTTGGGGAAGAATTTATCTTTTCGGACGAATGTCCAGAACGACAGATTGTGGGCTCTTTCTTCGAGAACTGTTCCAGAGAGTGATAGGAATATTCCACGGTTTCAAAGTGCTGCGCCAGTGATGGTTTGGGGAGGAATTCGCAAGCGAGGCAAATTACCACTGGTGTTCATCGAAAAAGGCGTTAAAATGAATGCCGTATACTATAAAACGGAAGTTTCGGAGAAAGTTGTCAAGCCATATGTACAAGAGTTGTTTGGAGATGATCATTATGTGTTTCAGCAGGACGGAGCGCCATCGCATACTGTAAATCTCGTTCCGAGCTGGTGCCGAGAAAATTTGACCGACTTTTTGGACAAGATTGAATGGCCTCCCAGTTCACCAGATCTGAATCCCTTGGATTATTTCGTATGGTCATACATGCTGGCGAAGGTTAATGACCGCAGGGCATCTAAACGTCTGTAGCTGGTCAAGAAGGTTGAAGGCGGTGTTATTCCAAAACATATGCTGTAGTTAATCAGTAATATATTGCAATATAATGGGTAAAGTTATCAATAAAATCTGGATTATCAATTTGAAACAAAAAGAGTTTTATTTTGTATGAGAATATATTGGACTCAATATCTCGGTTTCAGTTTGAGCGCTAGGTAGCGTTTCGTAGTATCCAAGTACCGTTAAATCTTAAATTCTCATTGGAAATTTTATGTCCAACCACTGCATCGGCACAGACGAGGGTGGGGGGGTGAGGTGCCCCCCAACTTTTGAATCAATTTTTAGAATTTTAATGTTTGCATCAATTTTTTACTTAGTGTTAATGTTTGATAGATTTCCCCTTTGCCTTAATGAAAAAGCGCGAAGTTGCCCCGATTTTGTGACAAGATGTAGCAAGAAAGTGCAAAAAGTGGACATCTATGACATTTGTTTAAAATAGTTAAGACTAAAACTGTTATAACACTTTTGTCCCTTTAATCGAGAACTCAACCTAGCTAACCTAACGTATCGAAACAAATATCTCTCACCTGCAATGTAAACTATTAGAAAAGAATTGACTGTTTTGTTTCCCACTAGCTGAAAGTTGAAAAAGCTATGCTCAAGTCAATTTTCAGTTCTTGGCAAAAATCTAAATATTCAAACCAAAGTTATAGCTTTCGGAAGCCAACTAATACTTGATTAAGAAACATACATCAGAGTTGGAGAGTGTATCAACGGAAAATGTTTATTTGGACTATTCGTGAATGGGCCAAACCCAGAAGGGTTAGTCACTGTGTCATGTTGTGTTTGTGTTTCATTGTGTCGGAAGGTGTTTCTGTATTTCAACATATTTGGCAATATTGCCAAAAATGAAAATTTATGATATTTGGCTACCATGGATTAGTTGACGTTTATTCTACGAACACTAACGCATCATCTAAATCACATCGGTGCACAACGAAACAGTGAGAAAACAAACAATTAATTCTTGTAAGTGGTGCCAGATCTGAATTTATTTTTCAAAAGGTTGAAAGTTGTCGGAGTGTGTTTTGGTACCACATGGTGGTCGAGTGACTTACCCCCTGGCCAAACCGGTCAATGTTACCCGGCTGATCAATGTTTTCCCGTTTTACGGTACTGTAGTTTCATATTATTGAGTATATATGTTAATCATATCTCACAGTTTAATTCACAATTTTAGAATATTGTTTCCGTATCCAAGAGATTTTAATGGAGCACATGCTATGATATTATATGGGCTAGATGAAACGACTCATATCCGTATTTCAGAGACAAGACAGCATGTTAATCAGAGCGAAAAGTTGCAGTTGTTATATCCTATTCAAAGATTTTATCCGTTACTATGAGCATGAGTAAGATAATAAACATGATTGACCACCAGAAGCTGCTACTCCGTTGCTGCCAGATCAGCTGCACAGAGAACCGACAGATGATGCTTGGGACTAGCATACATCCTAAATGTAAAAAAATGGTGTTCTCAAACTAAAGTAATAACCGGCGCCTACCTCGCCCGAGTGCAGATCAAATAAGGAAAGGAAATTTCATAAGAAGGGATACACCAACGCAATCCTACGATAAACTTTCGGTTATATCCTAGATATAACCCACCTCTTTTAAAAAAAATATTTAAACCTATTTCTGATTTGAACCTATTTATACAAACAGTGCTATAGGAGCCAATCACAAGATGGGATAGTGGTTTACTTGCTCCAGGATATGGTGGTATGGCGAGCATGGCAAACCAATATTATGGATCACAAATAATTGTGATGTTCCTCCCCCTCACCTCCCCCCAATCTTTATTTTGCTTTGCTCACTCGATCACTCACATCACCGAATTATAGATATCCGAAACAATACGACACGCGCCATGGCGGATAACAACATAGTGCGTAATACAGCATCGACACAACCTTTCACAGCCGATGCTCAAAGCTAACTTTTTTTTCGTAAATTATCAATTTTCAAAACTGTTCCAATCCTGTAAAAGCTTCTAAAGAACAATCTATGCGAATCCATTTCAAATTGCGATTGAGGGATTTGGTAAAAGTAAGAGTACGTAGATGTATTTCATGCCTTCAGGCTACTCTATGCTTCTATTGATGTCCAGGCTCATTGGTTTAGCACCAACCGGGAGAGACGTGATTGTATTCACAATGATATCATTATCTCAAATCCGCTCAATCAATCGCTATGTTTTGTGATATATTAGATGGATTAATATTATTGGAGATAACTCAATACAGTCGTCAAATTTTTGCATATTGACAGGCAATCTGTGAAGACCATTGACAAGCCTATATCAATAGCAGTGATTGACAGTAGACAGGATGTCCTGGGCTCAAATTGATTTGGGCCCGCTGTCATCTGTCAAATAGAAGTCTAATTATTAGTTTTGGTTGTTTGTTTTGATGTGAAACATCACAGAAAGCGATCTTTCTGCTTTGTATTACGTACACAACGAAACCAAGCAACAACAGACAAAACGTAGACGAGCAACAACAGACACAACTTACAATGTTGACATTATTTTGACAGCTGAGCTTGCAGAGATGTTGTCTATGTGAAAAAGTGGTCCTTGCCATAGGCCTGGTGAAGACTCACCTAGTACCTTATGGTAAGATGCGGACCGGAAGATTCGATGAGCTACCTCAAAGATTTTTTTTCTGTTCCTATGGGAGCAAAACGGTGTTTTTACGGTTGTTTTGTCAATATATACACTGAAAACTTATTTTCGTGAATTAGCTTTCACTCGTTTCGTAGACATGGATTTTGTAAATAGAACAAATGTCTCGAAATTGTCGTGAGGGTCGTGGAGGAAATGTACATTTTCAGTACAAACTGTGAACAAACTCGGTGGTTATCCTACACAAAAATCAAACATGACTGTAAAGTGAATATTTTGACACATGACAGTACCCGCTAGACTTTAGCATGGTTGCTATTTAATGCGGTTTGATTTTAAAACAAGTGAAAAACTTAAGGTTTTTAAAATCCTCTTTGTTTTTTTAAATTCCAGAACAAGCCTAGAATTGTTGAATTTTGTTGCCAAAATTTGACGGGTATTGCTAAGTACTTTGGGTAAGCGAAGAGAAGATAATCCACCCATCTTTCAGGCGGATTGTCACGAAGTGAGAGCTCGATACCTGCCGGTGGACCTTGAAAATGTTCCTTCTATACTGAACCACGGTGGCGTTGTGTTGTCCGTTGTATAATATTATGTGTTCAGTGTGTGCAACCGCTGGTTGAAGACGGTGTAATTCTCTCTCTCCTTCTTTCTCTCTCTCTCTCTCTCTCTCTCTCTTTAAAAAAAATATCTTGCCCCACCCTATTTGAAATTCTGGCTACGCCTTTGAACCACTGTTTTCAAAACTGCAGGATTATTTGAAATAACCTAAAAATGTTACTAACAGTTTATTTAAGAAATGTATAAATGATGATGCCAAAGTTCTGACGGACCTATGCAACAGCCCCATTTGTATTCCTAGTAAAATGCAATTGTCATATGAATTTCATTGTTAGTTTTTTTTTATCAGAGTTTTTCCAGCCCGCTTTATTCGTTCATTAGAAATGTTGGAACGTGCCCCGTTATATGTGATACACATTTGTTTTTAACACATATATCCCTCAATTACCTCTTTCACCAAGAAACATATAACGAGTGTTCCAGAAAGTCTAAGCACGATTTTGATGCGCCACTGTTGATTCCAGATGCCGTTTAAACAGCTGATCATTACTGTGTGTGATTTTTTACATTTCAAGCTATTACTTTGTGAGTTTCAAGTGCCGGTGCAATTACTTTTCATGAAAATGCAAAGGATTTTCCCGGAAAAGCGCAAACAGATCGTGATCAAATGTTGAACTTCTTCTAACATTTTGCTGAGTCATTTGGAGAAAATGCAAGGTGTGAGTATCGGATCAGTTTGTAACGCAATTCGGAAGTATGGTGAGCAGTCCTCCTCTCAGGACAAGAAAAAAAATGGACGCATACCAGGCCCTGTGGACCAAAACTTGTACCGGAAAATCGCGCAAGCTTTCGTTTGCAAAGAGGGTACTCCCACTCGAGATGCGGCAAAAAAACTGGGAACTAGGAAGAGTAACGTCAACCAAGCAAAGACCCGAAATTGACTAAGGACTTTCAAGAAGAAGAAGCTAAAACAAAGTGAAAAACAACCAGCATCTGTCAAACCAAGGGTCCATTAATTATGTATGATGATGTATGATATATACTACCACCCATCGTAACATGAAAACTAAGTCCGACAGCAATGGGCTCTCCTCGCTGTTAGACTCGATCAAGCTTTAATAACCACTGATTATCCTAACCATGCCATTGTATGAAGGGCCAAAAAGGGGTTGGGTGGATCGATAGGCAGCAGCACTTATACGTTTCCACAGGGATATAAAAAATCTCCTTCCAACAACAAGATTGTACAATTGGTCCCCAATTGGATGCCCCAATGCACAGTGGTCCAGTAAGCTACTTTAGGCGGACATGAGGTTTTCAATGGAAATTTGTGGTATTAGAGCTTTGGTTACTTCTGAGAACTTGTTGCAAACTTATTGAACTACAATTTGTTTGAAATTATTTTTTTCTTGCATTAAACGCAAGAGTGGCGTATACTCTAACTTTTTTATGTGCCAATATCGTGAGATGGTATGTTCAGCAAAGTTGTAGAAATTGTTGTTATAAAAAACTTTGTAGAACATATTTTTTGTCTAGGTTCAAAGCCTACTGCGATAATTCCGAATTTTAGTAAATAATCGTTTTTCGACTAAAAGTCATTCATTTTTAACTTTTTCCAGCTTGCTATGTTCTACAAAGTTGTTTGTTTTGACATTTGCTACAATTTTGCTGAATACAGCATAGTTTTATATCTTCTTGTTTTCATTTTATAGTAAATTTTCAGTTAAATTTACGCCATATTATAGGCCTCACAACATGAAATGGAGCACCTGAAAAAAATATGGCATACCATGACTTGATTCAACACACCTTAGAGTACGTTTAAGGAGAATTTAAGAAAGATGATATTTTTCTATCTTTTTTAAAGCTACTTTCTGTAACATACAGTTTTCAATAAAAACATACATCAGGAGCTCAAATAGAATCAAAACACACAGAAATCATGGCTATCTCTGTTCAGTATATGACAATTACCACGTGTTTTCATAGAAAAACGCATAATAGGATAATAATTAATAATTTTTATTAAGTTTCGAGCTTCTTCAGGTAAATCAAACTGTGTCTCACCACGAGTTGTACGTCTGTTGATAAGTGAGATTACGGGATCGGAGGTGAGAAGAAGCCACTTGAAAACTTCTTCTGTAAGCGTGGAGACTTAAGCGAAGCTTGTTTTGTCAATGGTTGATACGAAGGTGCTGAATGACGTGGCAGGAACTTATTCACAACAATTTTACATCTGTTTGCGGTCGGTAAGAAGATCAAACATGTAGTGCCCCAACTATATTTCTCTTAACCCTTATGTGATCGACAGGGTACCCGGGTACCTTTTCATGTAAATGTAAGTAAATGCAGTTGTCGAAATCACAGAGCTCGATAAACACCTTTTAACGAAATTCGAAATTCTTCTAAAAGTCGTCAACCTGAACCAGAAGCTTTTAGACAATTTGCTCAAGATACATTTAGGATATATCGTGGATTGTACGATTGGCATGTGCTTTCTCCTACAGTGCATAAGCTACTATTACACGGTTGCGATATTATCAGCATTGCTGCACTGCCTTTAGGGATGCTGAATGAAGAAGCCCAGCAAACGAGAAATAAGTGCATAAGGGAACGTTCATTAATTACGTCACGCGAAAAGTGACTTTTTATAACCCCCCCCCCCTCCTCCTTGTCATATTTTTTGTATGGACCTTCAAATTTTTTTGTAAGGATCTTCACGTTTTCCCAAAACCCCCCCCTCCCCCCTACCACGTGACATAATTAATGGACCTTCCCTAAGGAAATTTTGGGAACGGCATGCAAGGAAGTTCAACCGTATTGTCAGTTTGGAAGACGTTTTCAAGTGGCTTCTTCTCACCTCCGATCCCGTAATCTCACTTATCAACACACGTACAACTCGTGGTGAGACACAGTTTGATTTACCTGAAGAAGCTCGAAACTTAATAAAAATTATTTATTTTTATCCTATTAAGCGTTTTTCTATGAAAACACGTGGTAATTGTCATATACTGAACAGAGATAGTCATGATTTCTGTGTGTTTTGATTCTATTTGAGCTCCTGATGTATGTTTTTATTGAAAACTGTATGTTACAGAAAGTAGCTTTAAAAAAGATAGAAAAATATCATCTTTCTTAAATTCTCCTTAAACGTACTCTAAGGTGTGTTGAATCAAGTCATGGTATGCCATATTTTTTTCAGGTGCTCCATTTCATGTTGTGAGGCCTATAATATGGCGTAAATTTAACTGAAAATTTACTATAAAATGAAAACAAGAAGATATAAAACTATGCTGTATTCAGCAAAATTGTAGCAAATGTCAAAACAAACAACTTTGTAGAACATAGCAAGCTGGAAAAAGTTAAAAATGAATGACTTGTAGTCGAAAAACGATTATTTACTAAAATTCGGAATTATCGCAGTAGGCTTTGAACCTAGACAAAAAATATGTTCTACAAAGTTTTTTATAACAACAATTTCTACAACTTTGCTGAACATACCATCTCACGATATTGGTCCATGAAAAAGTTAGAGTATACGCCACTCTTGCGTTTAATGCAAGAAAAAAATAATTTCATACAAATTGTAGTACAATAAGTTTGCAACAAGTTCTCAGAAGTAACCAAAGCTCTAATACCACAAATTTCCATTGAAAACCTCATGTCCGCCTAAAGTAGCTTACTGGACCACTGTGCAATGGGCGGGGAGAAGATTCCGCTCTCTATTCACAAACTGTTAGCAATGGGGAGTTGGCATTCCCACTCTCCCCATCCAGAGTGCTTCAATCGGATGCCCTGATGGTCCCTCCCATAATCACGAAATATATATATATAATAGTGTATATATTTATGTAAATTTAAAAAAATGGCTGTATTTGTCAGATAGATGTATTGAATATCATTCTAATATATTATGATACCTATAATATATAATTTATATTGCGAATGTGGTGTTATAAGAACTGGGTCTTCGTTGCTTTCATGCTAAAGTCTAGCTTGCGCCATATTACACTTCATTATTTTTCAAAACGCGTTGATCTAAGGATTTTTTTCGTATAAATTATCTATGAAAAAGATCACAAGTTAGGATTCAAAGTGCAACACAAAGAATTTACTTCTTAAAGAAAACCAGATCTTCGAAATCCTCAGAATACGATCACAGTAACCAAGAATCGACAGCATGTTTTCCAACGTACTGGTTCCGTAACATGATGAATATGAGCAACATTTCTGAAATCATAAGAATTCTGAACAACCATAATTAAGAATTGAAGTATGCTTTAAAACCTCGATAACACTCAAAAAGTTACTTGAGTAGTAACAAAGAATCCCAATGAATCCCAAAGAATCCCAAGAATCCCAAATAATTAAGATTGGAACATCGCAAACCAGGTTTATGTGTTGATCGAAATCGGCTAATTCTCCTGGGGAAATTAGATCTCCAAAATACCCCAGGATTGTGGTCAAAATGATCATTGAGCATCATTCGAAGGGCACGCTATACCCTTGACCGTTTAATTGGATTTAAAGTATTTAATGTAATATATTTCGTAATCAATGGATTTGAAAATTGGAATTAAAGTAACCAAAATTATTATTCGGTTCAAGTTTTTAAGGACTATTTGTGCAACCTATATGGCAAAAATATACGCTATTATACTTGAATATTGAAGAATGGATCCATCAATTTATATCATTTTTTTGAAAATATCAAATATTTATGTATAATAAGTACAGCTTGAATAAAGATTGGCTTTAATATGATTTCCTGACAGTGAAGTGACACAGCAAAAATTATGGGTTCCTTGAATTGTTTTTTTACTACTATATTGATCGCTTAGTTCTGGAGCCATTTTTTTTTTCATAATCCTCTGTCCTCTGTTCTGTTGAACCTTCTATTTTTTTCTGATTTGCCAAATCATAAAGCCCTTTAGTATTTTTTATGGGATCTTTTTCTCTGGCCAAACTTGCTCTAAGAGTTTTATTGTCAATAGCGTCACATGGACCTTTCCCATGCGAAGAAACAAAAAAATGCCATTCTGCCTCAATTCCATATATATGTTTAAGTTTGCATACGGTTTTACCGGTTTTTCATTATTCATTACCGAAATTAACGGATTTGTGAAAATACCTCGGTAATGCCATCCCTTTGTTTTGAAAAACATCCCCATTGCGTTTAAATGAGCCGAACAAAATCCACAGGCTAAGATTAGGTGGGGTAGGTAACGACTTAAGCACCCCGAGACCCTATTCCAAGCACGGGGTAAACGTTAACCTACAATGCTCATTTTTTGCAGTATGGTCATCATCTAGTGAAGCACCATACTGCAAAAAATGAGCATTGTATGTTAACGTTAACCTCGTGCTTGGAATAGGGTCTCGGGGTGCTTAAGTCGTTACCTACCCTATAAGAAGCTGTGTGATAATATACTGTAAGGCGATAACAAAGTTTAAAAGAAACACACTGCATGTCACTATCCGACTTAGGGTGAACATAATTTCATGAAGATGAAACATTTATTTGAAAGCTCCGTAAATGACGGCAGTGTGATATTATAAAGAAGAGAAAAACAAGCCTAGTACAATTTATTTTGAACGGTAAATCGAAAATAACTTCTAAGTTATCTAGCTCCTCGTATAGAACAGGCAAGTTGAATAAAGGTCAGTTTACTGTCTAATTTCTCATTAAAACAAATATATGCTCGAGTTGCTTATAACCATTCAATGTGTAGAACTAGTTCTCGTTACAGCTGATGATTATCAGCTGAAAATATATGAACACTTCAATTGGTACCATTTAAATAACAACATCTGTTTCAATTCATTCAGCTGCTCATGGAATGCCAGAAAGGCAGACCCAAGACAATCTACAACGTGTAATCGACGAGGAGATCGAAACTTTTGGAATTGACTATAAGCAAATTGAAACGTCTGATGGGTAATGCGCTACAGGGTTCTCTCGGTAGTATTCTTCGAAAGGAATATTCACTGATTGTAAACTCTGTTACGTCGGAGAATGTCGAATCGTTGGAACTGCCTTACACCCAACTTTTCAATGAGGAAGAAGACGTACCAGAATGCAAACTGCAAATTAATCCAGATGCGATGACAAACAATTTGAGAATGATCACGATGAACAAATGATCAACATAGATATCATGGAAAGTGTAAGATGTGGCGCTCAAACAGCCCAATTGGCTGTGTGGGATATCTTACGACAATACAAGACTCGACTTTCGAATATCAACAAAAAGTGCTTAAAATGCGCAACAAAGCCAACCACCAACTTTTCTTGTTTCACAAAATTGCTCTGCCACCGAAATTATGCGAAACAAGATGGAACGTATGGTATATGTTACCCAAGTAACAATTCAAATGCAAATTAGTTTTATTCATGTTTTATGGTAGTTTTATTAAAGCATTATGGAGATCATCTGGTTTTATCAGGGCATTTTCCAAGTTAAGGTGGTTTTAATTCGTTAACAGTTCTTAAGGCGAAAGTGGAGAGATTTTGCATGTTTCTCTTTCTCGAATTTTTAAAAAACAATGGAACTTTTTTTCTGAAAACTGTTTCCACTTGAAGTTAGTCAACTAAATTTTCAATCCTGTGGTCTGAAAAAAATTTAGATATCTTTTCTCATATTTCCTAAAACCATTTTTGTAGCCCAAAGTTGTTGCGAAAATTATCGAGTTTGACAACTTTGCTCATCAATAATTCAATTATTTAGTATGAATGTGATATTTTTTTATTCAATACGTCTATTCCCTATAAAATAAGAAGAATTTTGTTAGAAGACAACATACTTGTAAATTGCATAGTATAGCTAGAAACAATTTTTTTAGCACAACCCATAATCTTTGAAATTACTTCGATTAGTCATATACGCTACCCGTGAGTATGTATATGTGTTCCGAGTCGTACCCACGCGGGAGAACCGTGAGATGTAGAACATCCGCACAAAGCGTACAAGTGAAAAAATATCCCGTTCGTTAGAACGGGTGCCTGAATGAAAATACAAAATAAACCATCAGCAGCGAGATCATGATCAAGCTTTCAATGACTTGTTCGATTTGCTGCAATTGATAAGTGTCGTGAGATATATTATCTCTAATTGCAGTGGAAAATGTTACATAATCATCATAAGCAATTGCATACGAATGCAATGACTTGAATTATAACACTGAATAATGCAATATATTTTGAATCAATGCATTGAACGATAGAAATAATTCATATATAAAAACGACATTTAGGTAATTATGAATATGCCTACACCTTTTAAAATTGCGATATTTTGATGAGTCAAAAGTAAAATAGCCTTAGCATTTATTGTTTCAGAAGTAACTCAGTGAGTTTAGACACTAAATGGTTTTCAGAAAGCAAAAAGAGAGTGATGTTTGAGTGGTGGAAAAAGAAGTGAAGTTTGGAAACAAATCCTAACAAAGCAGATGGAAGCTCGTCGGCAGAACAGGAAACCATATCTGGAGTTGGTAGTTGTGAAAGTCAGTCTTCAGACCGAATCTCTGTTCACGATGAATACCAACTGACCAATCTCTCCGGATTACTCCTTCAGACAGAAACTAGCGATGTTAGGTATGTGTCAGTTTTATTTTACATGTGACTTGTTCTATGAGTCAAATATACCCTCCTCATCTCAATTCAGACAACTTATTCTAAAATGTTTATGATAATAGGGTGGGGACGCTAGTTTTTTTTTTATGAGCGCACAATTGAGGTAATTCCCTAGAAATGATAGCATGCAAATGCAAATATAACCATTATGAGATCATTTTCATTGGAATAATTAAGACATAATAAGCAGCCAAAAAAACAAAATAAACGTAAAAAAGAAATATATTTTTTTTGATAATCATGATGATCATAAACTTGTTAATCGAAACAAATATAATCATGAAAATTAAAGGAAAACCAATCAAAATATGAATCCTAGAGGGTTTGAGCTGTTTAGTGGAATACCTGTAGCTAGAAATAAGAAGAAAAATTAGTATTTTCCATTATTAGTACGAGACACTGAAGAAGTCTGCACATTGTAGACGAAATACGCGTATCCGTCAAGATAATCAAAGGTAGTTGGAATTAAATGGAAAATACTAATTTTTCTTCTAATTTCTAGTTAATCAAAATATGTTTATGGCTGGTTATACTATAATTTTAAAATATTCTTAAAAATATGAATGATCACTATAGTTTTAATCATCACATTTATCATAATATAAGTAATCATAAGAATCTTGAAACATAATACTTAATGCTGTTATAATTATCGTAAGAATTATAATATCGAACTAAACTTCTATAAAAATCAATGTTATCATAATAATCCTCATAATTATCGTAATTATTATGATGCAGATCTTTTTTTGTTGGAACGTAGACACACTGCGTCCACTGAGTTGAACTTTTGTGGTATAAAATATAGATCCTAATAACCATATTAACTGTATTAAACATTCTATTAAATGTAATTGAAATAATTTTATATATTATAATAAAAAGAGTTATTTGGTTCATTATAATAATCATAATGTTCATAATTTTTTTTATAATAATGGACAAAACTACCATTATATAGAATTTTATCATCATAATGATCAGATTTATCAATCATCATGAACATATTTCTCAATCATTACCATTATCATTATCATTAATATCATCATGAAGTAAACAAAATTTTGATCAAAATCAATAAATAACCTTTAAAATAATCGTGTTGACAAATGAAATAATAATTAGAATAATAACAATAATTATTATGATAATACTAATCATAACATGAATTAAAATAATTTTCATTATTTTCATGAAAGTTTTGAACAACATAATCAAATTTATCATTTTTTTTTAATCTTCATTGAGAAGGTAAAAATGTTGACGAATATGGAGTTGCGTTATCAATTTTCCAGGAAAATTAAGTATTTCAGAAATTCTAACTCATGAACCGATGAAACATTGTCAAAATAAAATTCTGACATATTTTGTAACAAGATACAAAATCTAGAACTTTTTGAAAACTTGTCAATTGCATTTGACTCTACTACCGTGTTGACTTACTGTTTGTTTTACTTCGACAGGTACGCTTATTTTGTCTTCAATGTGCAGATCTGAATAATTTCCCTAGATAAACATTCGTCCAATAACTTATGTGAATTGAAGTTTGTCATTTGACAGTAAGATTTCATTAATGCATTTCAAAAAAAGGAATATTATTTTTCCGTTATTTGAACAACCGCAATCAACAATAAATTTGTCAGATTTAATAAATAGATTTAATTTTAATTTCTATAATCTCGGGAGAAACTATATGAATTAGAATTGAAGTCTCCATGTTATAATTGTGGAAGTACATTTAGAGCACTAACGCGACAACAGGCTGTACTCTAATAGTGTAAAGCAGTTCACGCTTTTGGCTTTACCAAGAAAGAAAAAGGAGTGTGATTGTCAAATATCAGACTGTATTGTAGTCGAACACCTGAGATGAATTTAATGTACCGGTTCGAGATATTTCGAGATACTTATCACAACAATTATATAGATCACAAAAATAATAGAAATTATAATAATCAAACAACTAAAAATCATATAAACATGAATTGTGAAAACAAAAAACGAAAAAAGTAATCATATCTATTAAATATTCATCACTTAAATCTTAATTATCATAATAATCTTTACAATATCATTTATAGCAATAACGATCACAACATTTATATTCATAACATGTATGGATTATTCAAATCATAATAGTCATAATAATAATTATCTTATGCAACATAATTGTAATTATTTTAAAAATTATCTTATGAATAAAAACCGTTCTAACCAATGTAATCCAAATCAAAACCATACACTTTCATGATAGTTAGTACGAAACTATTTATTTTCGCCATAATATTCATTATCAAAATCCTACAAATAAAAATGATTAAAATAATACGCATATACAAAATAATCAAAATAATGACATGCATCATTATTATCAAAAGCATAATAAGCAGAAACCCAATAATCATAAGAGCAAAAATAATTAAAATCATCAAATTAATGAGAAAATATGCATTTAAATAATTATCAACACAATAAAATTAGTGATAATAAACAACTTTTTCACAATGGTTACCATAAAAATCAGATTTTTTTTTACATAATCATAATTAGTTAAATAGAACAAGCTGAATAATATTGAAAAAAATTGATGGTTTTATTATAATCAGTAAAAAATCAATACATTTTAATTAACCAACATATTAAATTGGGAAGAATTGATTTCATTAATAATTATCATAGTTAAAACCATTCTTATAAAGTTGTATCGAAAATATTCAAAGTTATCATGATAGTAATAATAAAAATATATTAATTATAAATATTATTAATAATTGTAATCATTATGATCATCGCTCTTATTGTCATGATAATATTCACTTCAATGCATATAAATTAATTCAATAATAATAACAACACATATTCATCATAAGATAATTTATGATAAAATGTTCATGAGAATACATGAAATTATCATCATAAATACAAGAGAGATAGGAATAATGTATATTGAATAATCATAATAGTCATTATTATCGCAGTGATTTACAGTAATAGTAATAATAACTCTCGAAAAGATCTTCAATGATTTATTTTCATAAAAATATCAATAGTAAATAAATAATTTAATAATAATAATCGTAGACATTAATATATTGATAATTTTTATTGATATACTAATAACAATTTTTATTGTTATTATTAACATGACAATAATTGCAGAAACAATAAACAAATAATTAAATCTACTGCTATAATAATAATCATATTAAAAAAATTAATATCTTCGATAGTAATAGTAATAATAAAAATAATAATAAAAATATTAGTATTTATGATAATGCCTCTATTTTAAACCATTCCACTCATCTTATTCAAGAAATATATAATATTCAAAATTATGAAAGCAACTTTAATATTATTTAAAATGATGATAATAATTGTTCTGATGATTCTATTATAATTCAATTACGTTATATGTATATGTATACATATTTTCTTATGATGATTTGGAAAGTCATTATTACTATCACAGTAATTATTACTTTAAGATTTTAGATCCAAGTATTCCTGTATCTCTCAAATAATCATTATCATAAATATTATAGTCTTCAGTATTATTGCTGGGATTTCAATAAAAATCATAATTAGAACAATAATTATAACAAAAGTTTCAATAGTAATAGAGTTAATAGAATGATAATAGATTAAGTAATATAATAAAATTGAATCCTAGAGGGTTTGAGCTGTTTAGTGGAATACTTGTAACTATAATTTAGAAGAAAAATTAGTAATCTCCATTTAATTTCGACTACCTTTGCTTATCTTCGACAGATACGCGTATTTCGTCTACAATGTGCAGACTTCTCCAGTCGAGTTATTAGTACGAGACACTGAAGAAGACTGCACATTGTAGACGAAATACGCGTATCTGTCGAAGATAAGCAAAGGTAGTTGGAATTAAATGGAGATTACTAATTTTTTTTTCTAAATTATAGTTATAATAAAATTATTTTAGAATAATAATTATCAAACAAAAATAATCATAAGAAAAATAATAATCATAAAAATATTAATAACGTGACAAAGTAACTGTATTATAATTCAATGTTATCATAATTATCATTTTCATAATACTAATTATCTTAATTATCTTGAAAATTCTAGTAATAATTCAAAAGAATGATCATTATTGTCATGAATATCTTTTAATGAAAATAAACAGAATTTTAGTGACAATCATAGCAATCATATAGTCATTATCACAATAATCATAACAAAAT
Source organism: Aedes japonicus (assembly GCA_034211315.2). NCBI lineage: Eukaryota > Metazoa > Arthropoda > Insecta > Diptera > Culicidae > Aedes > Aedes japonicus. The sequence goes on from JASCZW010012673.1 coordinate 18,862, forward strand.
TAACAAAATTTACCTCAAAATCATAAAACCATCATAATAATGATCGTATAGATGAATAAAATAATAATTATAGTAATATTACCAAATATAATTAAAGTTATTATTATTATTATTATTATAATTAGAATAATAATAATTATAACAATATTTAAAATTTCAAAATATGTATAAGAAAAATACCAATAACAATAATAATGCCAATCAAAATAGTAATTAAAATAATATTCATCACTATCATAGAAATAAAATTCATCATTGTTATAAACATATTCATTATCATTGTTCAGATATCAACCAAAATAATCCTTAAAATAATCACCATTATCAGGACAATCATAGTCATAATAATTATCACATTACTGAAACATTATTATTCATCACAAATGAATCAATATGTTATTGTTATCTGTTATTTCGTAATCATAATTATTTGAAATATGACAATTGTCTTCGAATTACCATTTAGTATTTATTACAATAATTGTAATTATCTGATTATTTTGAATATCCAAAACATATAAAAAAATATATTCTAATAAAGTCGAAATAATTCTAATAAACACTAAAATCTTATTCAGAAAAAAAAATACGATCATTATCGTTATGATAATCGTAATTCTTGATCATACTAATCAAATTCATCAGTACCATAAAAGTAAAATTGAAATTATGATTGATTATGATAACAATCATCCCAAAAAACAACATTCATATATTATAAGTGGAATGCCGATAGAAATTTTCACAGTACTCATTATCGTTATTACTATCGCAATAATCGTATTAATCATTATAATTCTCACATTAAACTTCATAACAAAATAAACAATAAAAAAAATATATTTAAAATAATAATTTGAATAATTAAAACTTTAACAGAAACAAAAGTGATAACAACCAAATCATTGATAATAAATAATAATAATAATAATAACAATAATAATAAGAATAACATGAATAAAAATATAAAATCATAAAAATAACAATAATAATATTAATAATCAAAAGAGTGATAAAAATTATTAAAATATTTTTAATATTATATTAAAATGCTAAGATAATCATTGTAATGAAAATTATATTTATCATATATTTTTTTCATATGATGATTGTTATTACAATCCATATTATCATTATATTAGTTATGTTGTTACAAATATAAATACCATAATAATAATAATAAAATGGATAGAAGACCTACGTATTACCAATGCTAATATTTTTTATTATCAGAATTATTTTAAAGTAATGATTTATTTTTCATTATTTCAATCAGCGTTTATATTTTAATTTGAATAATAATTATAATGTGGTTAATAATGAGCTGATAGAAATAATAATTTTCATGAATATTGCATGTCGCACGATTTCAAAACTTCTAGTTTTTGCTACTTTGCATCATATACGGAAATGACCAATACCACGATGCAACTTGAATTTAGGTGTGGCTCGAATGGGTGTGAAGTCAGAGCAACGGAAACTCATTAACTTTCACCTTAAGAGTGATTAAAGAACACTTGAAGAAACCTCCATAAAACAACATCATTTATAAGTGTAATTCACCTGATAATTAATTTTATAAGATACTTGAGTCCCCTCTCAAGATTCAAGATCAAGATCGATTCGCAGCTATCATAAAACCTGATAAAAGTTTTGAGAAAGTTTTATGACATTTTTCTTTAAGATAAATGTATCTTGAAAATGCTGCCATAAAACGCTCTTAGAACCATTTGGTTTCAAATAAGAGCACATACTCTTGAGAAATTTCAGCACATTCAGCAAAAAATCCCCATTCAGCAGAATGAATCGAAAAATGGAATCATCGAAGCATATTTGTGACGAACTGGAAGTGTTCTTAAAGAGGAAAATCATAAAACTATCAACACTTGTGTTAGTTTTATCATAGTTTTAAGAATGTCTTGAATGTCATTACAAGTATGTACCGATAAAACTATCAAGTTTTAAGCGAACCTTGGGAAATAGTCTTGAGAACCTCCTGTAGTATGGGCCTTTTAGAACTTAAGAGGGTTTTATGGTTCTTTTATCGATGTTATGTAGAATATCTAGTTTTTTGCGTGGTTTTATCAAATGAGACTTGAAAACTTCTTCAAGTGTACCTTAAAATTGAATTTGTTACTTGGGTACTGCGGTACCTTAAAGAATTAGAAGAATTTGATTCATTACAAAAAAATAGGACGCATAACGCATAGACCCTTCTGATAAGTTAGTCTCAGTAGGCTGCGAATCCAATGGAATCTAGCGATGGATCGATGGAAAAAAAAATTGTCGTTGGTGGCTGAGATGAAGGAGTATTCAATATATTGAATAGGTTTTTATTGAATTTTCGCTTGAACGATCCATTATTTTATATTTTCTTTCACCTAAATATCTGCGTCCATTGTCCAGTTTGTTTATTTTTCACATAATGTTCTTTCTCAAGAGTATGTGCTCTTATTTGAAACCAAATTGTTCTAAGAGCGTTTTATGGCAGCATTTTCAAGATACATTTATCTTAAAGAAGAATGTCATAAAACTTTCTCAAAACTTTTATCAGGTTTTATGAAAGTTGCGAATCGATGTCTTGAGAGGGGAATCAAGTATCTTATAAAATTACTCAAAGGTGAATAACACTTATAAATGATGTAGTATTATGGAGGTTTCTTCAAGTGTTCTTTAATCACTCTTAAGAACTGTTAACCAATTAAAACCACCTTAACTTGGAAAATGCCCTGATAAAACCAGATGATCTCCATAATGCTTTGATAAAACTTCCATAAAACATGAATAAAACCAATTTGCATTTGAATTGTTACTTGGGCACCTTTCTTAACGCTTGTTCAGAGTAACGATCCAGATTTTGGTAAGCATTTATGTTCTGAGAAATGAAAACGTTTGAAATAGGGCACTATTTTGGCATACGTCACTCATATTACACACAAATTCTGACGTCAAACAGGCAGTGTATTGTGGGCTCACTGGGTAAAGTCGTTTTTTTTTTTTTTCAGAATCTAGATACAAATAGTACTAAACTGTCTACGTATTTATCAATGCGTTGGGTAGTTTTTTATTACCGTGAACAATAGGATGGGTCACACTTGAATAGAATAATCTAAACATCTACACATCAAATGAGAACATATATCTTTTTTTCATTATGAGTCCCAAACATCTGTGCAAAATTTTGAGACGATTGGTTCAAACCATACTTTGTCCATTGCAATTGAAATTGGTATGGGAATTAGCATGAGGAAACCTACTCTTTTTTGTATTTTTAATCCTAAGGACCACTATTTTGCTTAAAACATTCAACTATATATGTAAAAGTATAGTCTAAGAAGTTTCTGACAACTTTGTCACAGCAAGTCTGATTCAAAAATAATTTAAAAAAAAGTTATATTTAAAACATATAAAAGTTAGTTCTAATTGAATGCCAAAATATATTTTTCTTAATTTTAAACTTTAGAATATACAGAAAAATATGTTCCCAACATTGGGTCTACGATTTTTTTGTAAAATTATTGTTATTTTAGCTATGTTAACAGTAAGTTTGTAACGTGTAACTATTTTCTGTACATCCAGGCTGCATTACTTGATTTATCAATTCAATTGAGCTACATTTAGATCACTTGAAGATCGTGTAGATCATCTGTTCAGATTAGCCAGTGATGATGATGCCCCAAAAGTTCAAGAAATCGAAAATTACACGAAATTGAACAACTCTTAGTTGATTAATACTGTCCCAATTGTTTCTGATTGACCGATGATCCTAATAGCAACAGGATGTTGTCAATTATCGCTAAATTAATGACACATTTGGTACATAGGCCGAAAGAAGGAGCTAAGCTAACATTACATCCCCTTACCCTAAATGAAACAAATTCATGTTCATTTTTGCGTAATTCTAAATTAGATTAGATGTCTTTATTTAAGAGACTTTCAGCCAACCAATTCTAAATATTGTACCAACGGTGGTTTGAAAGTTCTGACTAATTCCATTGGGTAATTTTATAGAAATTGTACCGATTGATGTTTTCCCTGAGATAAGATCTATTGACCTTTTCTTGAACATCTGAACTATGTGTTGATCGCCCAGTTTTAGACAAAGGTCAAATTCCCGAATCGTACTTTTTCGACTCAGTGACCATATGTTAAAGCAGCTTCTTCAAGGTAAGATTTTATTTTACATATGACCAGTTTCTTGGCAATAGTTTAGGAATTTCAATTATTTTCTCAGTTGTCGGCTTTTAAAAAAACTGATTCAAAATTTAATAGCAGTCAATCGAAATCCTCCGATAGATATTCCTAAAAACTGTGCAATTAATTAATGATCCAACAGATTCCCCCGTGGAAGCTGTTTCCTTCGATGAAACCGACGAAGTTGGTTGTTCCTCAATTGTTGCTTCTGCAGAAACTGTTACGGGAATCTTCTCCTCACTAGTATTTGTAAACCATAAGCTACATTGTTAGCGAACTTCATTTTATTTGTTACCAATCCATGCGTCTGGAACAAAGCTTATCTTTATAACTCTGAGTAATTGAACGCAAATTAGCGCGTTGAGCTCCGTAGTATTTTACCTCTCCATGATCGATGGTAGTGTAGTGTACTTGGAAAACTTTTCGATGAAGCAATGCACTGCACTCTTGAAGTATGATGAAGCCTATTCTACGAAACGGGTAAACCACTTGCTGATATTCGAGGTGAACTAATGATTGGTTTGTTCGAAAGGTCCTTATAAAGGAATTAGTTGTGTACCTATATTTCAATAAACTCTCTATCTAGCAGCTACCTTGAACAAAATTAACAAACCCCATACTTACCTGAAAAACAAACGTTGAGTATATACCAATAAGTAAGTAGGAAGACGAAACTTTCCAGATTTTTTATTATTTTGTTACGAAAGCGAATGACGGGCCCACTGTTTTGCGAGCATTACTCTTCCGGCTTTACCGAGCAATAATCCTACACGGTGGAAAATTTTGTGGAAAATGTTTTAAGATTATATTTTTTCCACATTTTTGAAAAATTTGTTCTCGATGAATTGTTCTTGAGTAATGCATTTCAGATGTTATTGATGTTCGGGAAAATCAGAAAACTTCAATTGGCGTTTTCCAGTAAAACTGGCATCCCTGTTTTTTGGGCAATAGATGTTGAGACAATTATCAGTTTTCAAACAATATTTAGGTCGTGGCCAGGTGAGCAAAGAGAAGTGAGTCTACAAAACCTATCATTTTTGGCAAAATATTGAGTGGAAGTGGATAGGATTACCTCGGTGACTCCCCACATGCTTTGTACAAATGTTCTATGCTATGCTATGGAGATGAATCCTCCAAACTGTCCCCAAGCAAGACCAATTGAAACTTTTTGTTCTCCAACAAATTCATATATGCACAAGCATGTTACGGCAGCGAATTCCATCAATAATTCTGACTGACAGTCTGTGCTGAAGCTAAAGAGCAGTCTTAGATCAAAAGTCAACTCCTAGGCGTTAAATAGATCACGGAAATGTCATATTGAAACGTAGAAGAATATTGTAGAGAACATGAAAGTGCAATCAAAACATAATTTACTTAAAAACCGAGCTAGTATTGTTCTTTAAGAATTGTTCTCAGACTTACTGCGACACCCTATACAAATATGAAACAGCATCTAAAAAGTGGTACAGGCATATTTTTCAAATTCAGATAATATAACATTTGTGGTGAATAATATAACATAATATAACATTTACGGTGAATGTTTTTTTTACATATGCAATATAATGTATCTATATAAAGTTACATGCACACTTGGGTATACACTCGTAGTATGACAAATAACTGGTCCTTTGCCACTATTAGTTGTACATCAATAAACAGCTAATAAATGCAAATATGTTTATTTAGATCTTCTTGCCATCTTGGACGAAGTTGTTAGAAATATTATTTTCTTTGAGAATTTCAGAATTGCTTTACATATATGCATTATAGTAACAACGTCAGCGAATAACTAAAAACTTAATCGTTCACCATACATTTTGATGATTTTTCCCTCAATTATATCAAACCGTTTTGGAGTGTGTCCGGGCACATCTCATGTAAACATGTCGCGTCAGTGGTCTGAGTCAACACAAGAATTTCTTTCAGTGTATGGTTTAGCTGTCTGTGGATCGTTTCACCTTCGCGTTAACGTTCATATTGTTTACTTTTGAATTGAAGTTTTAAAGATGGCGTCTCGCCAACGGGAGCTGCGAAATCTTACTTCCAACTAGTGGTTAGAAAACCCTAATTGTTCACAGAAAACAATCGCGTATTCCGTCGGAGAGATGCAACAAAGGGTGTCGAATGTCAACAGCTAGCCAGTCAACAGTCTACAACCCAAAATGGTTCAGAGGAAGCCAACCAAGCAGTCGAAAAGGGTCAGAGATGTGGCCAAAAAAGTGGATATAGCTCAGCCAACTGTGCAGGACACTAAAGTAAAATGTGGCCATTCAAAGTCCAGAAGAAACCTCGTCGAGGTGATAAAGGGCTTGAACAAGCAAAAAGTTGGGCTCGAAAGCAATATGATTCGTTGTTAGCCAAACATAATAAATCCTAAAAAGTATGAGTGATTAATGGAATACCTGTAACTAGAAATGAGAAGAACAATTAGTATTTTCCATTTTATTCCTACTACCTTTATGCTTATCCTGACAGATACGTGTATTTTGTCTACAATATGCAGACTTCCCAAGTGTTGTGTACTAAGTCGACTTATTAGCACACGACACTGCAGAAGTCTGCACATTATAGACGAATTACGCGTATCTGTCAAGATAAGCATAGAGGTTCCAACTACCTGGAAAAATACTAATTTTTTTCTCAAACATACTGGATGCATCGAACAGGATGATTCAACACACGTGGAGGCTGACTTTTCACAAATCTCTGGTCATAAATTCTACACAATGAAGGACTGAGGAAGCCTAGACTCTAAGTTTAATGAACAGTAGATAGATGAAAGACGAAGATGAAAAAATATCTCATTTGGCAAGCCGTGCGCTAAAATCAGCCAATCATTCATCTCGACCGGGAATATCAACAGTGAAATCTACATAAAAAACGCTTATTGCCTCTTCTAAAGCAGCACTTTCAATAGACCCTGGTTTGGCCCTATTTGGGATCTTACTACTATTCAACAAGCAATGGCTCGAGGAAAATAATGTCATTGTGGTAGCCCGTGACATTAATCCTGCAAACTGTCCAGAACTCCGACCGGTTGAGAAATTTTAGGCATTAATGAAGGCTGATTATCGGAAAATGGGAGGAAAGTCAAAATTGGTTCAAAATATTAAGCAGAAGTGGACAAAAGCTAACAAAACTAGAAGAGAGAAGCTAATTCAAACCTAAATGTCAGGAGTCAAGACAAAGGTCCGAAAGTTTCGGCTTGAGGGTGAAATTGCAATGATTGATAAATCTATTAGTGCCAAAGTGTAAAAGAACATAGTTGAGGAAAATTGATATTAAGAAAAAAGATTTGTTCAGATTTCTTTTACCTATTGTGGTTTATTTGCTTCTTCGCTTAGAATGGAGATAAAAGCCTGGGAATGCTAGAAAGTGGAGGCAAACTGGAAAAACATGTTTATGGCTAGACAATCAAAGCAGTTGATTACAGTACAGATCTAACCTTATATACTATACAGGCCTTATAACTGGCCTCTTTCGAGCTGTTATCTCTTGACGCTGATAGGAAAGCTTCAAGATACAGGGTGCGGCAGAAAGTAATGAGAAAATGTTCAAACTTGAGTATTTGGTTAATTCGTGTAGCTAGTGACCAATATCTGTCGAACGAGTATTTGTTTATTTTAACTTTCAAGTGCTGCATCCAAACATTTGTTTTATTGCAAATTCTTCAAAATGTTCGCGAAAGAAGTGATCACCAGTTTGTTGTTCACCCAGAAGAAGCCAAAAGAGATTGCCAAGGTGTAGGATGCCATTTGGCAACAGTTTACCGCATAAAAAAGTCCCTGCTGGATGGCTCTAAGTAGCGGAAGCCGGAAAGCGGACGTCCGCGCTATGCACGGACGCCGAACGTGATCAAATTGGTCCGTACAAAAATTGCTGGCAACCCGGTGCGTTCCAGAAAAAAACTTGCAAAGGAAGCAAATATTTCGGAGAAATCCATGCAGATCATCAAAAAAGACCTGCATGCATCTTCCAGAGCCAGAGTGAAACGCCACTTGATTACGGACCGAGTCAAGGAACTACGAGTAACTCGTTCCAAGAGATTGCTTTTTGCTTGTTGAAGAAGGAAAACATGATAGTCCTGCTCTCCGACGAAAAGCTTTTCAGCATCGATGCTGTGGCCAACAGCCGCACGATTGATTTCAACGCAGAAAATTTAGAACGTTCCGTAAAAAGTGAAATTCAAATTTCAAACCAAACATCCGGTTGGTGTCATGATGTATGGCTTAGTGGCGTCCAACGGTTTGAAAATGCCGTCTGTTTTCATTGATGCTGGAGTTAAAATCAATACTGAAGTGTATATCGGTATTTTAAAGGACAAGTGCTTCCCTGGGTGACGGCCAACTTCTCTGAGGACCAAAACGTTGTCCTACAGCAGGATGGAGCGCCGTGTCACACGTCCAATCAAACCCAACAATGGTTGAACGATAACATGAAGTTTTGGCCGAAGGATTTGTGGCCCCCTAGCAGTCCAGATCTTAATCCGTTGGATTATTCGATTTGGGCATATGTTGAAGCATGAGATCCTAGTGTGAAAACCCTAGTCACACCCTAGTGTGAAAACCTTGAAGTCAACCATAACACGCACATGGCAGTCAATGTCGGAGGACTACGTCCGAAAGGCATTCTCTGGCTTCCGGCGTCGGCTCGAGGATGTTATGAACAAAAATGGAGGACACATTGAATAAATTTGTTTAAAAGGACTGTTCAGGCAAAC
>JASCZW010012674.1:0-27759 GCA_034211315.2 Aedes japonicus
TATTTTTGTTCAGAAACCACCACATGCTAAATTTGGTTCCGCTTGTTACATTCGAGGCTATGCAGAATATTGCAATGGAGCTCACAGGGAGGGTCTAAACCATGTTCTATCTCAAAACCTCTGCATTACATCATGATCGGTTCAGCTGCCCATTAGGTCAGTACAGATAGAAACCACTATTTTATATATATTCAGTCCTGTTTCAGCTACGCATGCAACAAATGAATCACCGATTGATCCCGCTCATTTTATGTTGTTTTGTGAATGCATTCATTGCCTACTAATGTACTTAAAAACAGCTCCATGTTTTATTAAATTTGATCAAGTAGGTAGAAATTTCGTTGACAATTGTCAGTCATCGTTGTTTTCCTTTCAGACCTTAATCAACTTGCGCAGCTACGTGTGACTAACTTCAGCATCCCCACTCTGGCTGGCATTTATCAAGTACATTTACCTGACATTTGCTTGCTGCATACAATTTTCATGTTTGTCTCCAATTTCTCTACTGTATACATACACTGGGTAGAGAGAGGTCTGTTCATCTTGAAATTGTCTAAAACTTCCCGCAGCGTTTCGATTGTTTCAGCGATTTCATTGGTGTGAGCTACTCGAGGAGGACAGGTGACGCCACTGACTCAGGATCTGTTGAGCAAAATCATCATGTTGTACAGCCATGTCAAGTCATATTGCATACAAATCGCAGTAGTATAGTTCTCATGTTTCTGTGTTCAGAGGTTCAAGAGTCCATATTGTTCCAGTCTCTCCAAAAATTTCATTACGCTAAATTTGCCTTGTTTCAGTCTCGAGGCCATGCTGGAGTTTCCCGGCATTGCGGGGAGGTGTTCCAGTCCTTCACACCAAAAACTGTCGATCAATTCAGTAGTTTCGACTTGCGTTTCAGATTGCCAGAAATTCATTGCCATACATATTACGGTAAACAGCGCTACGTTTCGTAACCAAACGAAGCTGGTAACTGGCCCCATGGTTTTTTCGTCTTTCAATACGTGATCTGCTTCAGTTTAGCTCGAGTTACGAAGTACCTGAAACTATTTCCGCGAGAGCCTTCAGAGCAGGTCCAAACATAAGAACTTCTGTTTCAACTTCAAAACTCCTCTTCACGTTGGTTGCACTTTCAGGCTGATAGATTAAGAGGAAATCTCATTTTATGCATATAGTTTGCCTCTGGGTACAGTGGTTTGATTTACCAAACTTCATACATTTACCTTCCAAAATATTCGAGTTATGCTGTACTATGTCTCATCTTTATGGAAGTTTCCCAGGTAAGTGAGGGACAACTTCACTAGAAACATTTCCTCAAAATTCCATTTGCTTGATTTTTCATGCAGTTCTCACGCATGATAATTCGAGTTATCTAGAAATTGGTGTTTCATTTGCATGGAATTTCTCTCCAGAGATGACAGAGTCTCAAATTTATAGATAGCATTTGTCCTTCCACTATAAATTTGCTCCATATGTTGAGCTGATGAGTTGAAGGTGATATTTTCGGCGCATGCACAAGGAATGAAAATTTGGTTTGTAGTCTCAAATATTTCGTTTGCGAATATTCCGGCTATTCGTTTATTTCAATGTAATTTCGAAAAAAACAAGATATTTTAATTAACTTACCGGCATTTATATCTTTCGCGTAGAAGATTACTGACAGTATCATCTTGTCGCTTCTGAATTTTCCAGTATACCTTACGCACTGAGAGTAACTAAAACTTCATCTGGCCAGTAAGAACTTCATTGCCATGTTTAACAGATATACACATCTTTACATGTTTGCTCCCCACAGGCCGATGATTCAAATACCTTAGAACTTACAACTTTCGTTTGCCTCATTTGCTGGATATTGCGTTTGTGTTTTCAGGTTAGCTGAATATCACAGCAAATCTCAGCATAACTGACATGAGCATGTTACGCCACAGTCAGTTTTTCGTTAGCAGTAGGCATAATTTCATGTTTGTTTGAAATTTGCGTTTCATTTTTATGAGACTCGCTTTTCAGAGAGGCTTCAAACTGTAATAAAACATTTCTGCCTTCAAAAACACGTTTATACAATTTGGTTTGCATGATATTCGATGCCATGCATATTTGCATATTTCCAGAGGGTGGCGTTCAAGAAACATAGAAACATATCTTACCAAAATTTCACATGCTAAATTTGGTTTCTTTGCTGAGCTATGCAGAATGTTTCATAGTATATTCTCAAGTGGGTTCAGCTGGGTACCTTAAAGAACATACTTGAAAAATGTTAATGGTTCACAAACAAACAGACAGACAGAAAATTATTTGCCTCCAAAGCATATGTGTACGGATTACTGATTATTTCTTCAGTGGCAGAGGCAACCCCCCCATTTTGAAAGGGGTTGCTCGCATACAAATAAAAAGCAAATTTCTGCATAACTGGAGAACTAATCAAGTAAATCAAACCACTTTTAGCATATGCAGGTTTTTGGAGGCAAATGAATTTCGTCTGTCTGTTTGTTTGTCAGACTCTTATAGACTGGAAAGTTCTGAACCGACCAACGTGAAAATTTATATGAAGTGGTTTTCGGGGCTGTTAGAAGGTTCTTATGATTGTTTAAGACTCTACCTTCAAAACTACTGAACCGATCGGTGTGAAATTTGCGTGGAGGGGTTTTTGGGGTCGTAGAAGGTTCTTATGATAGTCTGGAACCCCTCCTTATCTGGAAGGGGGGGCTCCCATACAAATAGAAACACATTTCTGTACAACTCGAGAACTAATCAAGCAAAGGAAACCAAATTTAGCATGTGGAGTTTTTGGGAGACAAAGATATGTTTCATGGCTTTGAGACCCTGCCACCCTCTGGAAAAGGGGGCTCCCATGCAAATGAAAACAAATTTCTGCATAACTCGAGAACTAATCATGCGAATGGAACCAACCAGATAGGCGTGTTTTTGAAGGCAAGAAATGTTTTATTGTAGTTTGAAGCCCTCCTCTCTGAAAAGCGGGGGTCCTCATAAAAATGCAAACACATTTCAAACAAACATGAGAACTATGCCTACTGCCATGAAATTTGTATGCAGTTTGGCTGGAGATCTTGTATGCTGTATGTCCGATTTTACAAGCTGGATTTTTGGAGTTTCGGTGAAGGTCCTTTGATGATTCGAGACCTCTCCATCTGAAGGAGGTGCTCCCACACCAATGAAACACAAATTGCCACATCACTCGAAAACTAATCAAGCAAATGGAACCAAATTTGGCATGTGGAGAGTTTTAGCACAAGAGGTTCTAAGGTGGTCTGAGACCTCATCTCTTCTGGAAGGGAGGGGGGTGGCCTCACATACAAACCGGGAACAGAAAATTGGAACCAAACATGAGAATTATCCATGCAACTTAAACTCAAAGTGTATATCTAGGTAAGAAGCATGTACTGATAGAAGTTTGACTCTTGCTAAGCCAAGAATGGGGAGAGCTTGTTGAGTTATCTCAGTGCTACATTATGCACAAGATAGTTGATCAGAGGTTATGCGAGGAAAATTAGATTCAAACTGACAGGATACGGCTTCGTTTGATGATACATTTTTTGTCAATGAAATGCTTTACGCAGAAAGAAAGACCTATAGAAACTGACTGATCCAAAAGTTTAATTAAAACATAAATCTTGTTTTTTTTCAGAAATTACATTAGTAAACGAAAATATTTTAACCAGATGCATTCACAAAACAACAGAGATCAGAGTGGTCTCTGATTAAATTTTCATTCATTTTTTGTTGCATGCGTAGCAAGGCTCGCACCGGGTTCAACTTCGAGAACTAATCAAGCTATGAACCAAATTTGACATAAGGAAGGTTTTTGGAGGACCGAAATGTATCTATAGAGGTTTGAGACCTCTGTCATCTGAGAATGGCAAAGGGGGGGGGGGCTTCCATACAAATGAAACACACAATTTCTGAATAACTCGAGAACTTATCAAGTTAATGGAAACCAAACTTGGCGTGTGGAGTTTTTCGAAGGCAAGAAATGATTCTATTGTGGCTTGAGACTCCTCCGCTCACTGAAAGAGGGGTCTCTCAATATATATGAAACACGAATTTTTGCATAACTCAAGAACAAATCAAAGCAAATGGAACCAAATTTGGCAAATAGAGGTTTTTGAAGGAAACAAATGTTTCTAAGGTGGTTTGAGACCCTCTCCGCCTTCTGAAAGGAAGACTTCCACAAAATGAAACATAATTTTTAGCATAACTCGAGAGCCAATGAAGCAAATGAAACCAAATTAATGGCATGTTGATGGTTTTTGGAGGCAAGAAATATTTCTTATGGAGGAGGGTTCACTGCATAACTGGAGAACTAATCAAGTAAATCAAACCACTTTTAGCATATGGAGGTTTTGGAGGCTAGATTTCTATATGCATAAAAATGATCTGTCTGTCTGTTTGTTTGTCAGACCCTTATAGACTCGAAAGTTCTGAACCGACCAACGTGAAAATTTATATGAAGGGGTTTTGGGGCTGGAGAAGGTTCTTATGATTGTTTGAGACCCCTACTCTCTCAGGAAGGGAGGCTCTCATACAAATGAGACACAAATTACTGCTAACTCGAGAACTAAACAAGCAAATCGAATCAAATTTGGCATGTGAGGGGTTTTGAAGGCAAAAAACCATAAAGATGCCAGTTATATTAAATTTCCCTTCATTTAGTTGCAAGCGTAGCACGCACGCACCGGACGCAGCTATTATATGTATAACAATGAATTTCTGTCTGTCTGAACCTTATAGAATCGAAAACTACTGAACCGATCAGCGTGAAATTTTGCGTGGAGGGGTTTTTGGGGTCGTAGAGCCTTATGATAGTCTGGAACCCTCCCATATCTGGAAGGGGAGGCTCCCATACAAATGAAACACACATTTCTGCATAACTCGAGAACTAATCAAGCAAGGAAACCAAATTTAGCATGTGGGAGTTTTTGGAGACAAGATATGTTTCTATGGTTTCTTGAGACCCCGCCACCCTCTGGAAAGGGGGGCTCCATACAAATGAAACACAAATTTCAAACAAACATGAGAACTATGCCTACTGCTATGCAATTTGTATGCGTGGCTGAAAAATTTGTATGAATAGTGTCCGGATTTTTATGCTGGGATTTTTGGAGTCGGTGAAGGTCCATATGATGATTCGAGACTCCTCCCTCATTCTGGAAGGGGTGCTTCTCACACCAATGAAACACAAATTGCCGCATCACTCGAAAACTAATCAAGCAAATGGAACCAACTTTTGGCATGCGGGGAGTTTTAGACAAGTTTTTTTCTAAGGTGGTTTGAGACCTCATCTCTCTGGTGAGGGGGGTGGCCTCTCAAACAAACGAAACAGAAATTGGAACCAAACATGAGAATTATCCATGCAACTTAAACTCAAATGTGTATTTCTCGGGTAAGAAGCATGTACTGATAGAAGTTTGACCTCTGCTTAGCCAAGAATGGGGGGATGCTTGAGTTACTCTCAGTGCTACATTATGCACAAGAAGTTGATCAAAGGTTATGCAAGGGAAAATTACATTCAAACTGACAGGATACGGCTTCATTTGATGATACATTTTTTGTCAATGAAATGCTTCTACGCTGAAGGAAAGACCTATAGAAACTACCGATCCAAAAGTTTAATTAAAAACATAAATCTTTGTTTTTTTTTCAGAAATTACATTAGTAAACGAAAATATTTTAACCAGATGCATTCACAAAAACAACATAAATGAGCAGGTTCTATTAAATTTTCATTCATTTTGTTGCATGCGTAGCAAGGCTCGCACCGGGTTCAGCTAGTCTTCTATATAAATAAAAATGGATTTCTGTCTGTCTGTCTGTCTGTCTGTCTGACCCTAATAGACTCGAAAACTACTGAACCGATCGGCGTGAAATTTTGTATGCAGGGTTTTGGGGTCGAGGAAGGTTCTTATGATGGTTTAAGACCCTCCCTGTCACTGAAAAGGGGGCTCCCATACAAATGAAACACTAATATTCTCACGCTTATCAACTCGGGAACTAATCAAGCAAACGAGAACCTAAATTTAGCATGTGGTGGTTTCTGAAGACAAAAAGTGTTTCTATGTTGTCTGAAACTCTCCTCATCCTAAAAGGGGGGGGCTCCGATACAAATGAAATACAATATTGTGCATGACTCATGAACTAATTAAGCAAATGGAACCAAATTTAGTATGTGGTGGTTTTTGAAGACAAAAATGGTTCTATGTTGATTTGAGACCCCTCCCATTTCTGAAAGGGGGGAGGATCCCATACAAATAAAACGCAAATCCTTGCATAACTCGAGAACTAATCAGGGAAATGGAACCAAATTTGGCATGGGGATGTTTTTGAAGGAGAGAAATGTTTCTTTGGTGATTTGAGACTCTTCCGCCATAGGAGGAGGGAGCGAGGAGGGGGGCTATAACTCGAGAACTAATAAAGCAAACGAAACCAAATTTGGAATAGGCGAGTTTTTAAGACATGAAATGTTTTATGGTGGTTCAAAGCCCTCCCCTCTAAAAATGGGGGCTCTCATACAAATGAAAACAAGTTTCAACCAAACATGAGAACTATTCCTGCTGCTTTGCAAAATTTGTATTCAGTGGTTTTTGGGTCCGGGAAAGCATCTAATGATAGTTCAAGACCCCTCCCGCCTCTAGAAAGAGGGGCCCCCATGCAAATGAAACCAAATTTGGTATGCGCGAGTTTTTGAAGGCAAGAAATGTTTTTATGGCAACTTGAGACCTCTCCTCACTCTGGAAAGGGAGACTCCAATATATACGAAACACAAATTTAAACCAAACATGAGAACTATCCCTACCGCTATGCAAATTTGTATGCAGGGGTTTTTGGGTCCGGGAAAGGATCTTATGATAGTTCGACATCCCACCCGCCTTTAGAAAGGAGGGCTCCCATGCAAATGAAAAACTATTTTCTGCATAACTTAAGAACTAATCAAACAAATGGAACCAAATATGGCATGTGGAGGTTTTTGTAGGCAAGAAATGTTTCTACGGTGGTTTGAGACCCCCCCCCCCTCCTCTTTGGAAGAAGGGGCTCTCCTACAAATGAAACACGAATTTGAGCCAAACATGAGAATTATCCCAACAGGTATGACTACTTTTATGCAGGGATTTTTGGAGTCGGGGAAGGTTCTTATGATAGTTCGAGACCCCTCCCGCTTCTGGAAGGGGTACTTCCACACCAATGAAACACAAATTTCTGCGTAACTCGAGAACTAATCAAGCAAAGAATACCAAATTTGGGATGTGGGAGTTTTCGGAACTAAGAAATGTTTCTATGGAGGTTTGAGACTCCTTCCCTCTCTAGAAGGGGTGGACTCTTATGCAAATTAGACACACATGCCAACCAAACATGAGAATCATACCTACTGTTATGAAAACTTATATGTAGGGGTTGTTGAGAGCCGGAGAAGGTTCTTATGATGGTTCTGAAGCTCCTTCCCCTCCTGGAAGGGGAAGCCTTCTATACAAATGAAACACAAATTCCTGCAAAGCTCGAGTTCTTGGAATTGGAGTTCTTCAAATAGAACCAACTTTGGCATGTGGGGGTTTTTGGGCAGGATTTTTTTCTTAGGTGGTTCGAGACGCCTTCCCTCTGGAGAGGGGGAAGGAGGGCTCTCAAACCAATGAAACAGACATTTGAACCAAACATGAGAATTATCCATGCAACTAAAACCCAAAATGTGTATTTCTCGGGTAAGAAGCATATTCTGATAGAAGTTTGAACCCCTTTTTAGTCAAGAATTGGTTGAGTTATTCTCAGTGCTACATTATGCACAAGAAGTTAATCTTAGGTTATGCAAGAGAAAATTACGTATAAATCGACAGGATACAGCACCGTTTGTCTTAGAAATGTTTCCACGCAGAAAGCAAAACCGGTAGAAACAACCGGTCCAAGGGTTAAACTAACAACAACACCCTTTTTTTGAATAAATAACACAGACAAGCAAACAAAAATATTTTAACCGGATTTATTCAGAACAAAAACCATAAACGCGCCAGTTCTATTATTTTTTCATTCATTTAGTTGCAAGCGTAGCAGCGCACGCACCGGGTTCAGCTAGTACAAATATATTCGATAAATCAATCATAAATTTTCTGAATATTTATGAAATTCAATTAGATTATCTGAGAGAATGAAGGAATGGCGTCTCCTATCTACAGTTTGCATTACATATAGCAGTTGGTGCATAAATGTTTCCGAATTACAGTTATTTCTAATAATCCAATATAATGTTTGGAAAAATTCACAGTTTTGCCAAAAAGCCAATTTATCCTAGCAATGTCTACCATCAAACAAATTTGCCGTTCATTCTGTAAGTAGTCATTTTGACCCAATGCTCTAAATTTGCCAACAACTCGTTCCAGAAGCTGATTTTCACAATAGCACGCATGAAAAAAATGTAGTGCTTGATAAGTTTCATAAATTTGATTCACACTTTATTGTTCTAACTCTGAAACCTAAGACGTAAGAGTGCAATATTCGAATATTCAAATGATATTCATCAATGGAACTTGACAGTGAATATTACACTTTTTGTATACCAGTTAGGGCAATGCACTGTTAGACAAAGTTGTAGAATTTGTAAAGGGCTTCAATTTTACCATACACCATATTCATGAATTCAACAGTTGAACAAAGTTATCGGTGAATTTATCCAATTGCACGAAATGTCATTTTACAGCATTGACTGGAGGTTCAAAAAGCTTTTTCAGAGATAATATGAATAAGTCCTAAGACGGCATTTCCAAACAGCATTTTATGAGTTTATAAAGTTGAAATAAAACCTTTGATAGGAGTAAAAGGAATTTGAGAAAACAAGGTTTTAAGATCGTTCTAAACAAGCTGTGTATGTTCTCGTAAACCTGACTAAAAAAAGAAACCTATTGGCACCTATTCGTACCACAATAGAACTAAATTTATTTCTGGTGGCTCTCATAACACTTTAATAAAACTTAATAAAGCTGGATGGTTTTGTACACAAGATCAAGTAATATGATTTTTGCTAAGCACGGTTTAAAATAAATATTATAATAAACATGTGTAACCGTTGCCTTGGTCTTTGTTTAGTAGGTTTGTGTTCTGTTGTTTGTTGATTTTTATTGACGTCTTATTTCCAGGGTGTAGATGTAGTCCGTAATATTGTTATGTCATTCATCGTGACGTCGTGGTTTTCCATGGAGATGTGTTCTGCAAACTGCTCGATTTGAAGTTATTCAAAACTCTTTCATTCTGTTTGACGGTCTTAGTCACCTACGCTCTTTTAACCTTGTTGGCAAGATTCTTTTTGTTTGACCTACATATATTTTGCTGCAGTGTTAACACTTGATTCAGCTATCCCGATCAGCCTAATATGTCTACTGAATCTTTGGTGGAGCGCTAACAAAGATGCCAATTGATTGTGCCTACAAGAGAAACTAAGTCCATCCAAATTCCATAAAACGGGGTTTCAGCTTCTCCGTAATGTGTTTATCGAAGGGGACGTCGAAAGATACCATAACTTCATTATCATTTATTTGACCTGATGACTGTAGCTGTTGTACAAATTCTTGGGAGACTCAACTCAAGACACGTCGATATTCAAATTACTGGAGTAGATAGTATTGATACCAAGTTTAGAAAAAAATGTTGTACACACATCCGTTTACGTACGATACATATATTGATTTCTTAGTTGTCAACAAGGTGACTAATCAGTTACCAACCACGACCGTCAATACGACGGACTGGAACTGATCCTAACTTCAATGCTTGCGGCGATATTGGTCTACTAATCGGAGCAGAGCATTATTATAAATTCATCAAGAATGGTAGGATTTATCTTTCTTCAAATCAGGGTGTTCCGATCAAAATTTGGCCAAACAGTAATGTGTGTGAGTCGATCAAAGTTTTTATTAATAAGACAAATTATTTTTCTTTTAAGTTCAGTTAATAAAGAATACAGGAGAAATATTCAGCTAAGCTTCCTTTTTACCAAATGCGAACTTTCTTTAACACCTGCCATAGGAGTCTCCTTGTCCACTTTATTCGCCACAGAACGCAAGTTTGCCTTGAACTGTTTCTCGTCCACAACAGCTTTTTGAGTCTTCTTAAGGTTCCGCTTGATGATGGCCCAATATTGTTCGATTGGGTGGAGCTCTGGTGTGTTGGGAGGGTTCTTATCCTTGGGCACCACTTGAACGTTGTTGTCAGCATATCATTTCATGGTCATTTTTACGTAATGGTAAGATGCCAAATCCGGCCAAAATAAAACGGAACAATTGTGTCGTTTCAGGAAAGGCAGTAGACATTTTTGTAGGCACTCGTACAGATAAATTTCCTGGTTGACGGTTCCGGTCGCAATGCAAAAGTTGCTCTCCAAGCCACAGGTACAAATGGCATGCCACACCTGATTTCGCGAACTTTGACAGTTTAATGAGCTTGAAAATATCTGCCATCTTTCCCCGTCCGGTTGCCTGTCAAGAAAGCTGTTTGTCGTCTTTTTGTCGTCGCTGTGGCCACCGGCTTTCGATTTTCACCCGATCCAGCTTTCCTAGCTATCGACAAACGTTCACCGCACACTTTTAATACGTTGATAACAGTTGATTTAGCCACATTCAACCACATTCGCCAACTTGGCGTGAGAGCAGTTAGGATTTTTGCCATGCACGTGCAAAGCGTTGCTTGCCTTCCTTTGACGACATTTTGAAAACTGAAGTGATAATCTCAAAATCAAAATAGAGGCATAATGCTACACGCACACATCTTCAAAATGAGAGGCGTGCAAACTTTTTTAAAGCACGATGAAAGGAAATGCGTCAAGTTTAAGCCAACCAAATTTTGATCGAAACACTCTTTATTCATCGAAAGTGATTTTGGATGGTTGATTTCTGGAAAGGCAGATATGAAAATGAAACACTTAAGCATTAATCCATGCCTATACTACAGAACTCCCCCATTGCGGACCAATTTGAAAAATTCTCGAAAATTGAAGAACTACATGGAAGCAACTGGTATTAGTACACGACACTGAAGAAGTCTGCACATTGTAGACGAAGTACGCATACCTCACAAGATAAGCAATAAAGGTAGTTGGAAATTAAATGGAAGATGCTAATTTTTATTCTCATTTCTGATTAAACAAGTTCAACATGCGCCTCCAAGTGACGTCTGAGAGGTTCCTAACACAGAAAGTTGAGAAAGTTGATTTCTATTAATTGAGGTTCTGAGAGGAATATACACAGAAGCAATGCAAAGGCTTTTATAGCCTTACATGCGACCACTTCAATACCTGGAATAGGAGGAAAATTCACTCTATAGAAGGAGTAGCACTTTTTGATCCCCAGAAGTACTCCTCCTCCACGTGAATCCTCACGACCAAGACGAATAATATTGAAATCATGAAACGAAAGAACGATTTGTTTATTGTTATTTTCATCCCAATGATGTTAATCATTTAAAAATACATTGTCATACATACATACAAAATTTACAGTTACACATTTAATCATGGTCATAACATAAAAACATTTAATAATAAATAGTAAGTCTTGATCTCATAGTCCGTTATTCCTGCCTGCAAAAATAGATGAAAACCTCCGACGAAGCGCATCTCGTGCGATACGATAATCGAACACAGATGCCACTTTGTTGAACACTCTCTGTAGTCCGGAAATCGCACCGTGTACTCCATAATTTGTTCGATGCAGAGGCAGATTGTTACAAGGTTGAACAAACAGGTTGATTTGCCTTAAAAGAGCCTCGCAATCTATCTTACTCTGTAGGATATCGGCGACGATCAAGGCTCTGCTTGTGTCTCTTCTAGTACGGAGCAGCTCTAGGTTGATCAGTTAACAACGTTGTTCGTAGCTGGGTAGCCGAAATGGATCATTCCAAGGTAGTCTACGAAGCGCAAAACGGAGAAAGCGAAGCTGAACTGATTCGATTCTCTAAGCACCGTTGTTGTAATTTGGGTTCCAAACCGCAGAACAATACTCGAGTAACGATCGTATCAGAGAACAATAAAGTGATTTCAGACAGTAGATGTCGAAGAAGTTCTTAGCTATCCTGAATATGAACCCTAAGGTTCTTGACGCTTTGTCAACAATATATGTGATGTGTTGCCTGAATGATAGCTGCCAATCTGTGATCTTAGATTACACTCCGATTACCAGGTCTTTTACCTGATTGACGCGTTCGATTGACGAACCAAGCAGGTCGTAGTTGAACATAATCGGTTATACATTAATTGTTATTTTATATATTCTCCGTGCGAGGAGTAACGATTATGATGTTGAAGGAGATGTTCGCTCATCACCATGAGGCACCAAGAGTGAACAGCAGTGTTTTTGGCTAGAATTGAAAGATATGAAGAGAAAGTTTTTGATAGTTCCGCTAGTGTGCGGCAGGCTCGGAAACATAGCAGATGTTATAGGAAAATTGAGCGAAAAGGGCATGTGTACAGTGGTACTCGAACCAACAACATTTTTGCCTAACATCCCACTGCGAGGTAGGTTAAAGCACGGACTAAGTCCGCCACTTCAACAGGCCCATCTGCTATGTTTCCGAGCCTGCCGCACACTGGCGGAACTATCAAAGACTTTCTCTTCATATCTTTCAATTCTAGCCAAAAACATTGTTGTTCACTCTTGGTGCCTCATGGTGATGAGCGAACATCTCCTTCAACATCATAATCGGTTGCTTTTTTCGTGAAAACGTGATAGCGGAACACTTGGAAGGGTTCACTACCATTCGGTTCATATTGCACCAACTGGCGAACGCATTCAGCTCACGTTGAAGAAAGTTGCAGTCGTCAATCGAGCAGATTCTTAAATAGACCGTTTTGACGTCATCTGCATACGATAAGCGAGGACCTTCGATAACCAGATGGACGTCATTGAAGTAGAGTATGAAAATCAACGGTCCCAGGTGGCTTCGCTTGAGGTATACCTGATGTGGCGGAGAAGCTAGCTGATCTGCAATCTCCTATGGCAACCATTAGTTGGCGACTCGTGATATACGAGCGGAACCAACTCATAAGATTACCGCTTACACCAAGCCTGTCGAGCTTAGCAACCGCAATGGCATGATTCAACTTGTCGAATGCCGCAGATAGGTCGGTGTATATAACGTCCGTCTGAGCCCGATCAGTCACACAGATTTCGGAAGAGAGCCATGTTTCACAAAGAGCAAATGCATCACAACCGGTTTTGTGAGCCAAACATTTAAAAGATTCCAATTTAAGAACAAGACAATTCCACTGCAGAACAGTGATCAAACCTCATTTGGAAAATTATCCATCGAAGGAAATGATTGCTGCAAGGAGGGGCCACTTAATTATCAATTGCTTCAAAAAAGTCTTCACTGTTGGAAGCATTTCCAAAACAATGCTTTTCAGAGGGTCAGAAATTTCGAGGCATTTGAAGATACCTTCAAAAATGTCATCAAATGAGAAGAGAGAGAGAGAGAGAGAGAGAGAGAGAGAGAGAGAGAGAGAGAGAGAGAGAGAGATTGACTGGTGTGCGTGCCACGCGGAGATGCGATACTTTTCAATCGCTATTAATTACGTTGTTGCACTGCATAAACTAAACGATTTCTTCTTTAGTAAATAAAAACTCGATTTCACCAAAGGTAAACTAACATCGAGAAAAAATAGAACTGAACTTTGCACTGCATACACCTTCCAAAGCAACGGAGAAAAGACGGAATAATCTTCACCGTTTGCTTGTTTGCTGGACACTGATTATGTTTCAATATGGCAATTGGAAAAAAAATCACCATTCTGGAGTAAAATGAATTTGAGAAAACATGACTAACATATGAACCCTTTTGGCACCTATTGGTGCCATAATTAAACCAAATTCATGATAGGTATATGTCCCATACCTTAGTCTAATAAGCAGCGGTCGGTTACATTTTTCATTGTAGCTCATAAGTTATTGAGCTACATAAGGCATTCCACTAATTATTTGCTTGCAAAGATAAGCTTAATAAGACGCTTGTAATTTTGAAGTACGACAAACTAAACAACTAAATTTATTAAAGTGAAAACTTTTGAGGAATATGTATGTTAGGTCGGTATAAAAGCAACAAATTGGGTCTATTAGTAGATGCAACTTCGTCCCATTCGATAGTTTTTTTTATTGAATTCTATGATCGTGCGATTTTTTTTTCCTGATTTGCTGATTTAAAGCAATGCCAGCTGCTTTCACTCTACGCAACACAAAAATGTCCTAAACAAACTTAAATAAAACTGCTCAAAAACGCTTTAATTAAATTCACGTATCAGCCATTCAATAATTAAAACATTCACTCTAAACAGATTTTGTTCCTTTACTTTGTGTTAACATGAGACATTTGAAATGTAATTAATTTCTACTGTAAATTTTGCCAGTAATACCATTTTTACTACGTTATTATTAAAACATGCCACAGTTGGGAACATAGAAAAAAATATGTCCCTAACATTGAGTCTACGGTTTTCTTGTTAAATCATTGCTATTCTATTTTTGAAAACAATTAGTTTATAACGTATGACTCTCATCTGTCCATCAAGGCTGCATAACTAGGTATATCGGTTCAACTCGGCCAATGCACAGTGGTCCAGAATGCGAATTTAGCTGGAAAGATACATTTTCAGCCTAAGTTTAAAGTTTTGGAGCAAAATTGTCTTTCACAAAATTGTTTCTAATAACAAGGCACTTCTTTTGATGTGAATGAAAACTAGGGTGGTCCTTATCTTCAGAGAAACCGAAAATCTAACTTATTTATTTGCAGAAATAAAGGCATACAGTGTTCTTTAAAGTTGTAGAATAAATAAATTCAAAGAACTTTGATTGTATACTTTTTTTTGTAACTTTTGAAATGACCGAATTTTCAATTTTTTTTTCCAACGTAGCTTAGGGTGTTCCTATAAAAAGCAGTTATTTTGCTGTAACTTTTTAATTTCTTACTTTTCAGCAAAGTTGTCTGCCAATTGATTCTTGAACAATAAAAGTTACAACTTTTGGTGTGCTGAAATTGTCTCTATCATATGTCAAACAAAAGTTATTATGGTTTTTGTAAACGAAATTGGCCTTTTTTAAATGCTGGTTTTTCTAGTTTGGGCAAACCAAAAAAATAATTCTTAGCAGCAATGAAAAGGATTTTAATTATTTCATATCATGTCTGAAAACTGGAGATAAATTATTTTTTTACATTGTGTAAAACACATTTGAAAAGGGCGTAATTTTAAAAGAACATCGTTAATTACTCACTAACTATAAGTGACATCGGCACGATTTACACGTCAAAACTTTTATCTTTTTAAGTTGTAAAAATCATCTCAAGACAGCATTGTTGACAAGTTTGAAATAAAAAAGTTAGAGCAAATTTTGTAGGGACTGTAGGGAGACCAGAAAAAAATGCTCTTATTCGGCCATATCAAAAAGTACAGAAAAAAATATACCATCAAAGTTGCTTGAAATTATTTATTCTACAACTTTTCCCAATAATGTATGCCTTTATTACTGCAAATAAAAAAGTTCGATTTCCGATATCTTTGAAAATAAGGACCACCTTAGTTTTTCATTGCAATCCACTTTGTGGAAGACAATTTTGCTCCAAAACTTCAAACTTAGGTTGAAAATGTATCTTTCAAGCTAAATTCGCATTCTGGACCACTGTGCATTGTTCTCAATCCCTATTAAATGTTAGATACGTCTATTTGGAAAATTATGCTTGATTTTGATGTTTCCCTTCGTGTTTTGTTATGAAAAATTGAAGTTACAACATAACGTTAGTGCAGAGAGAGAGAGAGAGAGAGAGAGAGAGAGAGAGAGAGAGAACGGGAGTATCACTCGTCAAAGTTATCGTATGTTTTAAGATACAAAAAGTGTATATTTGACACACTGGATAGAAGTGGAAGGAATTTGAGGTAACAAGATTTTAAGATCGTTGTGGATCGCAGCAAGCCGTGCTTGGAAACTGACGTGTTTTGTTTTTGTTCAACAATCGAAAATATATTCGTAGTTCAACCTAAACGAACAGTGAAATCATAAAAATTTCCACGTGTTTTGTGTATGATGTAGTGAATATAATTGATTCCTTTCAAAAATTTGTGAATGTCGGTAGTTTTCCCCGTTTTTTTTGTTTTTTGTGCTTCGCCCCTGCACCCGGAGGAAGAGTCAATAGCAACTCATTTACGTTTGTTATTGCTGTTAGTATTGTGCCACGCGGACATAAATGATTAAATGAGAGTATTTTTCCGCTTTGTCGCGAGTGACTTGATGATTATAAGCAGTTTAGAGTCGATATAGAGCCGCCTCATGGCGGGGGATTTTGATTGTTGGCAGTGTGTGGAGAGAGAAAAAAGAAAACCAGTGCAATGTAGAAAACGGCCATTTGCTTGTCAGAAACAAAGAACGAAGCAAACGCCCATGTGCGAGTGAATGGCTGGCATATAATATCAGATGCACTCACCATGTGGTGTACAGATGAGGAGCTGTGAAGTTTTTTCTTCTTTCGTTGCACAATGATTGTGATTTTTCAAGTTAAATTTCTTCTCGGAAATGGTTTTTTACCTGTGATTTTCATTGTATTGCATTTGTGCGCGAAGTACTATCTGGATTCGGGTTGTTCCATTCGAAAAGAATGATGTTAAAATATTTGCCGAATAGCGGAGTGCTACTTCTGTAGGGACGTAAATGCATCCTTCAGCATCACAGGGAAGCCGTCCAAATGAGACTGAACATCAGCAGCAATATCCGGTGAGATCTATCTGAATTTGAACGATACTACTAAATACGTGCCATCCTCAAAACAATAAGATTTGAAGATGGAAGTGTATGCACAGTACCTATATCCACATGATGTTTGTACTGTGTTTATGCGGGGCTTGTTGTAAGTGAAGGTGACCTCGGAATGGACGTGAGTAACCAGGCATTCTGAAATGGGTCACTGGAACCCAACAGAGCTATCACCTTCCAACTCCCGGGCTAAAAATGTTTGTCGAGTCGACAACAGTAGCAAACATTTTTCTTCCATAAAATCACTGCCGGACGGTGGGCGTTGGATTGTAAATACACACACACACACACACACACACACACACACACACACACACACAAGATTTTAAGATCGTTGTAAGCATGCTGTGAAGGTTATCATAAACCTGACTAAAATATGAAATTGGAGCCATAAGAAAACCAAACTGATTTCCAGTGGATCTCATAAAACATTCATAAACCTTAATAGAGTTGGGTGGCTTTGGAAAGGTTACTTGGAATTGTTACAGTTAATTATTGGAACACTTGGGTGCTGATCAACTTTTACGATTTTTGCTGGACACGGTTTAAAATTAATATTATAATAAACACATTGTTGAAAAATGTAAGTAAATCGATCTTCAATACAGAATCTTCTTTGTAACGCTTGAATGGAATATTTTTCTCAGTGGATGTTTCCTGTGTTGGTTGGGATGTTTCTTTCTATATTTATATTAGCGTGGCCTCAAAGGATGTTAACATTCGGCAACGTTGCGAATGAGCCAAATCGTTGTTAAGTGTGCAACACTGCTACCTACTGCCCCCCTTTCTACAGGCACCACTGTGTGTGCGCGCGCTCAATCTGAGCTGTCAAATCAATTTCATTAAAACTCTGTAACCCAAAAGTTATAAACACGTTTTGCTAGTTCCTAGATAGTAAATATCGTTTTCCCAAGATATTTTCTCCTGCGGCCTTTCCAACTCTGTTAGGTTGTGGTCCCAGTGTTTTCCGGACAAGTGAAAAAGTGTTTTCGCGATGGAAGAAGACGGAAAAACCGAGCGCGTGTACATGTTCGACGGCAGCAATTTCATGGCCTGGAAGTTCCGCACAAAGGTGCTGCTAGAGGAGAACGACCTGTTCGAGTGTGTGGAGACGGAAGCCGCGGAAATCCCGGAGCTGCATGACCAGCCGAACGACACGCAGGCGAAGAAGGACGAAAAGCAGAAACTGCGGGAAAAACGACAGAAGCAGGACCGAAAGTGCCGGTCGCTGCAAATCTCGAGGATCAGCGATTCCCAACTCGAGTACGTCCAGGAGAAGAAGACCCCCAAGGAGATCTGGGATGCACTCAAACGTGTATTCGAGAGGCGGAGCATCGCCAGCCGGATGCATCTGAAGCGTCGGATGCTGAGTTTGCGTTTCGAGGGCGGCTCGCTTCACGATCATTTTTTGTGCTTCGATCGACTCGTTAGGGAGTATCGTGCGACTGGGGCGGAGATGGAGGAGCTTGACATCATTTGTCATTTGCTTCTCACGTTGGGACCATCGTTCTCGACCGTGGTAACGGCCATCGAGACCATGCCGGAAGACAAATTGAGCATCGAGTTCGTGAAGTGCCGGCTGCTCGATGAAGAGGTGAAGCGGAAGGGAATAGGTGCTGAATCATGCACCCCAAAAAGTGACTCGGCTGCGTTTTCCGGCAGCAAGCGGGATAAGAAGAAGAAAGTGAAGAGGACGGCCACAAGCTGGCGGACTGCCCGAAGAAGAGGGAAAGTGAAACAAAGAATCTGAAACAAAAATCTCGAGCGCATCTCGCTGAGGACGGAGGTGGTGTTTGTTTCGTTGGGGTGACCTATGCAGTTTTGCCAGATGAGTCCAGCCGGTTGCAGTGGTTCATAGATTCCGGCTGCTCGGACCATCTGGTGAATGATCGGGTGCTATTCAACAAACTGGAGCCGCTGGAATCCCCAGTGGAGATCGCCGTCGCGAAGAACGGACAGACGATTTTGGCGAAGCATTCAGGAACGGTAAGGGTGTTGGCCCTAGTGAAAGGTAAATACACTGAATGTTTTGTAAACAATGTACTCTTTGTGCCTGAATTACGGTGTAACCTCTTCTCCGTGATGAGGGTCGATCAGATCGGGATGGAAGTGACGTACCATAACGGGAAAGTGTGGATCCATCGTGGATCAGAGCCCGTCGCGTGTGGCTCGCGGTATGGAAAACTGTATCGACTGGATTTCTTTACGGAGAAGCACGGCGCGAGTGAATCACTTATGACTTGTGGGCGGATTTCGAAAGATCTCGAACTGTGGCACCGTCGGTTCGGCCACTTGAATACGAGAAGCGTTGAGAGACTGATTCGGAAGCAAATGGTCGTCGGACTGAAACCGACCGGCGGTAATGCGGACAAGCAAATCGTTGTGTGCGAATCGTGCGTGACCGGGAAGCAGACCCGAAAACCGTTCGTGGTGCGTGACACGAAACGTTCGTCGCGAGTGCTGGAGTTGATACACTCCGACGTATGCGGGCCAGTGACGCCGGTTGGCCTTGACGGGGTGAAATATTTCGTCACCTTTATTGATGACTGGACTCATTTCACCATGACGTTCCTAATCGCGACGAAGGACGAAGTTTTCGAGTGTATCCGGCAATATGAGGCTTACGTAACGGCGAAGTTCGAGCAGCGAGTGTGTCGCCTTCGCTGTGATAACGGCGGAGAATACAGAAGCAACGAGTTCGAGCGCTTCTGCAAAGGAAAGGGCATCCAGGTCGAGTGGACGGTTCCCTACACCCCGGAGCAGAACGGGGTGAGTGAGAGGATGAACCGCACTCTAGTCGAGAAGGCGAGGTCGATGCTGGAAGATTCGAAGATAGACAAGCGGTTTTGGGGACAGGCTGTCCAAACGGCAGCTTACCTAGTAAATCGTAGCCCTTCGAGTACGTTGGATTCCAACGTGACACCGTTCGAGCTCTGGGAAGGCCGGAAGCCCGATGTCAGTAAGCTTCGCGTGTTCAGCTGTCCAATGTTCGTGCACATACCGAAGAAGCACCGTAAAAAGCTGGATGCGAAGGCATGGAAAGGGATCTTTGTGGGGTACACGCACAACGGCTACCGTGTGTGGAATCCCAGAGCAAAGAAGATAGTTCATGCACGCGACGTTGATTGTATCGAAGACGGTATGGTCGAGTCGGATGGAAGAAAACCTGGTACCGGTGGCTTCACCAAGATTCCGGTGGTTCATGCGATTCCGGAAGACAGTGATGCAGAAGAGGAGACCCGAGAGGAGACCGAAGATCCGGTATCCGACGATTCGGCTGATGAGTACGGAAGCTTCGTGGAAGACAGTACGAGTGTACCGGTGGCTGAACCAGCGGCGGGGGCACAAGCGCACGCGCCAGCTGGTGGCAATACGGAAGGGAGACCTAATCGACAACGAAAAGCCCCGGCGTGGCACGATGACTTCCGAGGTCGAATACGCTGGGTACGCCCTCAACGCGATGAACTATGTGGAGAACCTGCCAACGTCCGTCGCTGAAGCTAGGAAGCGGGACGATTGGAGTAAGTGGGAAGCTGCCATGAGAGATGAGATGGATTCCCTGTTGAAAAACAAAACCTGGCACTTGGAGAAGTTGCCGCCGGGTCGCACGGCTGTGACGAACAAGTGGGTGTTCCGAATTAAGCGGGGACTGAACGGCGAACCCGATCGCTATAAAGCTCGGCTTGTGGCGAGGGGTTTCAGTCGAAAATTCGGATTCGACTACACGGAAACTTACTCACCGGTCGCCAAACTCGACACACTGCGGACGGTGCTTGCTCTGGCCAACCACAGGAACATGGTGGTCCACCAAATGGACGTGGCCACGGCGTTCCTGAATGGGACGCTCGACGAAGAGATTTATATGGTACAGCCCGAGGGCTTCGAACGGGGCGACGGTCTGGTATGCAGATTGGCAAGCAGGCTTGGCTACAGGACGATCGGCTCCATGGCTTCATGCGGAACGACTGGGGTTTACCAGAGCGCAACCGGCCAGTGTCTGTATTTGAAGCGAATCGGCAACGACACGGTGTTCCTGTGATATACGTTGACGACGAGTCCTTGCTGGATCAACACTGCAGCAGTCGAAGCTAAGCGATGCCTATCGAAGGAGTTTCAGATGACCGATGGTGGCGAGATTCGCTGTTTTCTGGGAATGCGCATCGATCGAGATTTTGAAGCGAAGGTTATGAAGATCAGCCAGAGACGTTTTCTGGAAGATCTGCTCCGAAGGTTTGGCATGGACGAGTGCAAGCCTGTCTCCACTCCGCTGGAAGTGCGGCTCAAGCTGGAAAAGGGGACCGAAGAGAGGCGAACGACGCAACCGTATAGGGAATTGGTCGGATGCCTGACCTATGCATCGTTGGCAACCAGACCAGACCTGGCGGCAGCTGTCAACTACTTTAGCCAGTACCAAAGCTGCCCCACAGATGACCATTGGGTACACCTGAAGAGGATACTTCGATACATCAAGGGCACTCTCGATCTGTGTCTGGTGTACCAAGTGGATGAAGCTGCAGCGGTTCTCGAGGTGTATTCAGATGCGGATTGGGCGAATGATACATCGGATCGTCGATCGATTAGCGGCTGTCTCTTCAAAGTGCTAGGTGCACCATCGGCTGGATCACCCGGAAACAGAAGACGGTGTCACTTTCGTCCACCGAAGCGGAGCTGAATGCTCTGTGCAATGCGGCATGCCATCAGATGTGGCTGATACGTCTCCTGAAGGATCTTGGGTTCGACATGGAAGAACCTACCACCTTTTACGAGGACAATCAGTCCACTATACGAATTGCGGAGAGCTCGAAGGATTTTGGGCGCTTGAAGCACGTGGACGTTAAGCTTCAGTTCCTGAAGGACCTTGTTCGCGAAGGACGGATTCGTCTTGAGTACCTCCGCTCTGAGGACCAACGAGCGGACATCATGACGAAGGGTTTGCCAGTAGGTGCCTTCCGGCGATCATCGTATCGGCATCGGCTTGACCGGTAGCAATGGTTGAAGGAGGTGTTGAGCGTGCAACACTGCTACCTACTGCCCCGCTTTCTACAGGCACCACTGTGTGCGCGCGCTCAATCTGAGCTGTCAAATCAATTTCATTAGAAACTCTGTAAACCAAAAGTAATAAACACGTTTTGCTAGTTCCTAGATAGTAAATATCGTTTTCCCAAGTTATTTTCTCCTGCGGCCTTTCCAACTCTGTTAATCGTGGTTAAACAACTGTGAGCACTTAACCAATAGATCGCTTGTTCGGGAGTAACATCACCCAACCCTCGCTACGCCACTGTGGAATGAGAGGACTTGCTCTCCAACGATCTTTCCACCGAATAGAGATGGTATTCTCCCTGCCACTTCGACCGATAGCGATCACGGGCGATCGTTATCGGTGACGTCACTGCTTGGAATCATCTGGCTGGCTGCTAGATAGTGGTCGATCTACTGTGCAATAGTCGTGTCGGCTCTGACTCTCGAGAAGGATGGATGAGAGCAGAGCCACAATTGGAAGGAATGTTTCGTGTTAATTGTTTGTAAGATAGTGAATGTCCATATGTAAATAATGTAAATAAATGTGATTTGTGTGTGGAAAAGACTAAATATATGTGCTGCGTGAATGGACGGATGTGTAATGTGATGTGTGGAAATGATTGGATGGAAGCCTAAAAGAAACCTCAAACCCAACCAATAATATACAGTCCACCTAAGGAGACGCCCGATATTTTACACCCCACAACTGGCAGTAATTAATTACCCCCCAATCGGTGTTGGTTAGGGTCCGGTAACCCAACATTGCTAGATATTGTAAGATAATTACTCGAAATTATTCAATAATTGCATGAATTGTGGAACTTACGAAACGGCACTGGGTTAAGTAAGATGCCACATAGACTGGACCGAAACTGGGAACTCACCTGTAAGAAAGATAGAAAAAAGCGGTTGTTTTATTTTTTACTAGCATTCACTGAGCGTCTTTTTGATTTCCAAACGTTTAAAACAAACTAACAAAACCTTAAAATATTGGCAGCTTCTGAAAACAATAAAATCAAAACTTAACTACTTCTTGATTCAAATCTCCTTCCCACCACCATATTCTGGCCAGATGTCTGCTGCGTCCCAATTTTTTTCTCTCTTTAAACGCTTAAAACCGATGTTTGCCAACCGATCATAATCTGAGTGTCTCGCGATGTATTTTTGTCACGTTTTTTGTTTTGTTTTCTGAGAGCGACCATGTTTTCATAATGAGAGGACTACTTTGATTCGATGGCAGTCAATATCTCAATCCCGAATGGTTCATTTGAGTATCCACCACCACAGTCGCAATCCGACATCTAGAATTTATATTTCCGCCGTCCAAATCTGACCCCATTCTGGAATCAAACAGAGAAGAAAAAAAAACCCGAGAGCCTAATCAGAGTTGAATCGATGGAATAATAAAAATCAATTTGAAACATGCAAAATGCGATGCGATCAATCGTGGGGCTCGCAGCTAAATGAGTGACCAGCAGCGTGAATCGACCGGTCTAGTTGGGTTGGTTGCACAGCCACATGCAGGGGGAACTCCGACTTATCGTCGATCGAGATTTGAGATAACGGCTAGGTACTAGGTCGAACGAGCTTGTTTTTTTTTTGCCCTGTCCTATTCAAACTCGATTATTATTATTAACCATTTCGCGCGACAAGTACCCAACCCGGTCGCCTGGACGATGATGATTGACTGCTTTTGCTGTGGCTTGGATATTAACTCGAAACCGTCCCCGTGGAGATTATCCACGCTCTCAAACGCCTTGTCGCAGCTGTCGTGGATTAAGCAATTATCGATCAATCCAGATATGTGCTTGGGAAAACTGGTTCTGGTTGCAATCATACGGCAATCTAGATCGTCCTTCGAGAGGAATTCAATCGACCTACATACTCGCCCGCTCGCTCCATTTAACTCAAGTTTGAGGCGTTGCTGATTCACTTTCGTCAAATACTTCGACTGGTCAATGAATGTTAGTGGAAAACGCTTAGAGCTTGAGTTCAAGTTGTGACAAGTTGAACATTTTGGTCCTTTCAGATACACCCGATTCACCCTGACCTTAGCCAATCCGCACGTTTGTCACAACACATTGCACTCGGGCAAACCCTTCTCGGTTGCCGACGACGCAGAGCAGCACCGTAAACAAACAAGCTCTCATATCCAAAACCCCCTCCTGGTTGGCTCGTTCGTATTAGGTATCATAACCGAGAAAAGCAGATTGCAATCTAACACCCCCCTCCCCGTTCCAATCGTGTCCACCCCATCGCTAGCAACTCTCCCGGATCTTCGCTCGCTCGCCGCTTCCACCGGGCTGCTGCCTTACTACTATTCTACCCACTACAGCTCAACACAGCACCGCTTATCTATAATGAAATCTTATCTTTTGTTATATTTCGCATTTTTCGCTCCAGTCATCAACGGAGCCAGAACGCGCGGGGTCTTATCTTTCCCGCTAAATCGGAACACACGGGCAACGTGATTCCCATGTCACACACACACCCGCCCGGCCGTAAGAGTTGACCTTGTATCTGAGGCAACCATCTGTAGTGCGGGACTTGTCGTCGTCGTCGGCGTCGTCGAGATGGATTATATCTATCATCGGAAATTTTGGCCCAAGAGGACGTGCAACAACTTTCCAATAATCGATAGCAGCTGGTTGGCGTCGCAGCTTCCGCTCGTTCATTGTTCCCGATCTTTGTTTGGCGCACACATCCAATTAATCAAAATATAAGAAAGCATAAAAAAATATATACCATTTAGATCCGTATCGGCCAGATTGGGCCACAAACGCGCTGGAATACGTTCATCGTGCATGGATTTCGCTTGCCAAAGAATAAATCGATTCCTCATCTGGCACTTTGTTGATGTGTTTAGGTAGCTATGTGTGTTAAGTTCGATTCTATTGTGGTTGGGAAATTCGCTTGTTTTGGTAAATTTTGGTGAATTTGGGGACCCATCGATTTCCGATTACAAATGATCCATCATTACGTTTTTCATAACTTTAACCTGATGATAATTTTTTTCTTAGCCATTGCCAATCGTAGCAACCTCTTTTGTATAAAGGGTGTCCACGATGAAATTGCCACACACAAAATTGATTCGCAAAATTCGAGTTTTCATCCGATTGCCATCAAATTTTCAGGGATTGAAAAATAACTATTAAACTTCATTTTACCATTTTTACTCGTATTTTATTTACAGTCCATACGCAAATGCCCGCACCTTGGCCTTAACCCCGGCCATAAGATTCTGCACAACCTGTGAATCAACCGTTTTTGCATGTAAACCCATACTTTCTTCAGTTCCTCGACTGTCTTCACTACCTTAGGTCGTTTAAGAAAGGTGCTGCTTCATAATCGCCCAGTACTTCTCGATGGGGCGGAGCTCCGGAGTGTTGGGAAGGTTGAACATTTTCGGCTTATGAGAAATTGACCTTATTGTCCGCATACCACTTCAGCACGTCCTTGGAGTAGTGGCATGAGGCCAAATCCGGCCAGAAGATTGTTGGGACGTTGTGGGCCTTCAGGAGAGGAAGCAGCCGCTTCTGGAGCACTCTTTTATGTACACCTGTCCGTTCATCGTGTCCTGGGTCACGAAAGGTGCACTCCGCTTCCCACACGTGCAGATGGCTTGCCAAACCAGGAATTTCTTCGCAAATTTGGACATCTTCTGAGTGCGGACATGCTCCGGAACGCTGAACTTATCCTTGGCCGTGAAAAACAGGTTGCCGGGGATCTGTTTGAAGTCGGCCTTCACATATGTTTCGTCGTCCATGATGCAGCATTCAACTTTCGTCAGCATGTTGAGGTACAACTTCCTGGCACGGGTTTTGGCGGACTTGTTCTGCTTCTCGTCGCGATTAAGGGGCCTTTTGTACCTTGAACGTTCGAAGCCCTAGCTTGGCCTTCTGGACAAAACTTCGGCTTAAGTGCAGCTTCTTAGCCACATCCCGAACGGAGGCGTTCGGATTTCTGATTGAAGGCCCCAACTACGCTGGTTGTGATTTTTGGTGTTGTACGGAATACTTTTTCCTTCACTTCTGGGCTTCCGATCGGTGGTCAACCGTTCCTCGAACCAGCTTAATCACTCGCGACACCGTGGAATTCGCGATTCCCAACGTTTTAGCGATGGAACGATGCGAGAGATCCTTGTTCTCGTGATGAATGCGCAAGATTTTATCACGCACGAGCTGTTCTTTCGACTCCATTTCCGCGAGTTTTGATCACAGGACTTTCAAAGCTTGCAGGATGTAAATAATGCACTATGAACTAAATCCACCCAAATTTTCATTAAATTCTACCCAACGGTTAAAAAGTTGAGAGCAATTTCATGGTGTGGCAATTTCATCGTGGACACCCTTTACAGAAAAAAATGACAACGTTTTCAATTAAATTTGCAGAAGCCATGGCGAAAACAGCCAAGCAACAACACTCGATGGTTTTGTTCTTACTGTCAGATCCACTCCCGCAGCGCTTCAAGTCTGCCGGAAACATCCTCTTCCTCCTGGAGAAAGTTGAAACCGTCAAACGGGAAGCCTAGTTCCAGTCATCCGACAGTGCTGCGCGACCGTAAAGTTCAGCAAGTGCCGAAGTTAGAATGTTATATCGATGATTGATTCCGCTCCGTTTCTATGGTAGGTACTGCTGGTACCCACGTTGGCTAGGTCCACATTGAGCTAATAGAACTCCAGAAGAATCTGGCCCTGGGTAGGTAAGGCGGCTCCCCCCACTCGAGCGCCCAAGCGTTGAAGTCCCCGGTATTGCCAACGGGCTCAGGCCAGCTAGTCTGCGCTTGCGATCCGATCGAGCATATTGGAAAATCATTGTTCGATCGACCATCTTGGCGGTGCTGCAGTAGCTGCTGAGGATACACTGCATTCACTTTTACAACCGCGAAGCCTTCGTTTGTGGCGGTAGACACAACCTCGTGCACGGTACTTGCCCGTCGTCCATAATGCCGCCATAATCCGGACCTGTCGCAAACCAGTTCCGGTGCCAGCTGGGATGCGGTAGTCGAAGTATGGCGATATCCGACCCCGACTCGCTAACTGTCTGACACAACAGTTGCTGAGCAGCCTCACAATAGTTCCGTTTAGTTGGAATTCCTGCATTATGGTTAGCTCGTTGGTATACCCCTAGCAGCCAGGCACTCGCCCCCCCCCCCCCCCCCCCCATGACGTGCTTAATCGTCCGGTTTCCCGGCGCACATCAAGCCATTTGGGGGACCTTTGCAATCCCGCGCCTTGTGGTTAGCGCTGCCACAATCTCTGCACATCTTACTCCGATCTGGGCCTTTGCACTCCCAGGACATGCCCGCCTCTCTGAGGCATCTAAAGCGATGACCTTCGGCTGATGTAGGCCTAGTGGGCATATGGACCACCATGCCTGCACCTTCGCCACTTTCAACGCCACGTCCGCGTCGACGGCCGCTACCCTCATGGTTGCCACCCGGGTCCCGAGTGGCCCTGCCCGCAGACGTATGTTCATGGCAAAACCGACCAGCCGTTCTTTTAGTGCGGTGGAGACCCCGTCTGCACCGGTTGGTCTCGATCCGGGTTCTTCACACTGGATCGTCACCGCAGACGAGGGCGCGCACCCTCCACACCACCTAGGCCTGCCTTGCCAGGTCTCTACGCGCCAGGCCCTTTTAGTGTTGTCGCCTTCTTTAGTTCAGCAGCATCTCGCCGGTGCGGGTACGGCGAATACTCGAACGTCGGCACCTAGGCCTGCCAATTGAGCATCCCGCGCATTGCTTTCAAGACCTCCGAAAGTACTTTGACGCCTCGGTCTTGACGATGAGAGAACCTCTCCACGGTTACATTTGCGGGCCACCTGTCGCTTATCCTTTTCTTGTTCGTCCTATTTCCCTTTTCCGGGACCTTAATCCAGTGGCTTTCTCTGTCACGCCTGGGGTCGTCGATCGTCCCCTCTAGCACTAACGTCTGCTTCCGTGCTGGTTATGGCTGTTGTCGTT
>JASCZW010012675.1:0-27768 GCA_034211315.2 Aedes japonicus
AATGAAAGAAGAGTTCATCTCAAAACTGTCAGTCAGCTTCAATGGACGGTAAAAAAACCACTAATAAGCCATTATTCAGCATGACCGAAAGTTTTAAATTAGCATTCATAAGTACTTTGTTGCACCGATACAAATATAACATCGTAAAGCTTACTTGTTAGGTATGTTGTCTTGATTATGATTTTATGATTTCAGTAAAGCTCGATTCAATTAATATCTGGACTCAAAAAAATGCCACGTGAGGGGCAGAGAAATGTATCTACAGTTCGAAAAAAACATCACAGAACACAAAAAAAAGAATGATTTTTTACTAACGCGTAAAATTTCCTCTCGTTCATTTGTCAGTCAAAATAAACGCAAACAACGAAATCGCACGCAATCTTTCAATATGCAACAGACAATATCTCAGGCAGTTATTTGCCAAACGAACAGAGAAATATCCCATAAACTTAAGCCAAATCTAGCATTCAAACTAACTTAGTACTGCTAATTAGAATTTCTGCCGCATTTTGAGTCACCTTTCCAGGTTTTTTTTCAGTTTCCCTTTAACAGTTGCCCAATATTTTTCGATTGGGCGAAATTGAGGACAACTGCGTGGTGGAGGTCCATTTCGATGAAATTCACCCTGTTGGACCCTGGAGTGTTTTCTCAACCGTAGTGGCCTAGCCAAATCTGACAACTTTAATTGGTTAATCAAGCTCTCCGTGTAACAATATGTCAAAAACCTGAACGCCCAATGGTACGCGAAACAGTATCCAGAAACAGCAGGGCAACTACTCAACGACTGCTTGCGTCGACAATTACTTAAGAAATCGTCAGATACTCAAAGGCAATCAACGTGCCCCAAAAAGTCAAGGAGAAGTCAAGTCAAACCACAGAAAAAGGTTTCAGGAAATCCGGCAAAACTGGGTCGCAAACCCCCGGAAGTGCTCCATAGCTGAAACCAGTTTCACTGTCTACACAGCCCAGGGACAAAGCCACTCTTTGCGAGAAAAAGCGGTGGTGAGCTGCGTTATGAGCTGTTTCAATCCGATGGGCTATCTTTCCTCGCAGATGCCTTATCATCAGCGGTCGAATCGGTCGAAGTCCACATCTTCACGGATGCCAGTGAACAGGCTATGTCCCTTATCTCGTGTCCCTTATCAACGGAGTGGTTCGGTGTACCTTGACCATGTCTCGGGCAAAAGTGGCACCGTTGAAGCGTCGGCTCGGCCAGTCGCGCTTGGGGTGTTGCGCACCATGGATCGGTTCACGAACGGTTTGGCGTTGAATCCGATCCGACCAACATAAATACAAACAATTTGTTGCGCTTAGGATCGGAGAAACACTCGAGCTAACACGGGCGACGGATTGGCGTTGGGTTCCAACAAAACGAAATGTAGCGATTTGGAAAACAATGGTTAATGGTTTATGGGCGCACCGTTATGAGCCGAAAGACTAATATCGAGGAGACATGCAAAGAAGTCAGAGGACACGTGACTTTCCATGGCTTGGTTGACGTTGACCGATGCTTGAGATGGACGACATTGACAAGGGTGATGCCAGCGTTGTC
Organism: Aedes japonicus; assembly: GCA_034211315.2. Taxonomy (NCBI): domain Eukaryota; kingdom Metazoa; phylum Arthropoda; class Insecta; order Diptera; family Culicidae; genus Aedes; species Aedes japonicus. Next base: position 1,553 of record JASCZW010012675.1, read on the forward strand.
AGATTCATCGACAACTGCAAACGCAAGGTAGCAGGGGTGCCAATAGGCTTGAAGGCAACGGACAACCAACAACACCACATTCTCGTTCCAATGCAGGTGTTACAGCGTCCACTCGAGCAAGACGAATTTTGAAGAGCGCTGATAATTCTATGGAAGCAAGCACAGCTCGAAGCTTTGCTAGATGAAATGAGCACACTCACCCAGAACCTAGACCAACGACCGGGTTAAGTTTCAGTGACGGTGAAGAAAATCAGATGTCTCTACAAACTGACACCGATTCTGGAACAAGATGGCGTGCATCGTATGGGTGGTAGAATGGAGATATCAGAGAAGATGCCGTCCCAATCACCTTGCCGTGATTGCACGCTACTACGGAGAAGCTGATCCAGTCATAACATAAGAGGTAAGCGCGCTAACCGTGAAACGGTAATGAACTAATTTTGACAACAATTCTGGATCCCAAACTGCGATTCGGCAAGCAACCAGTAATCGTGTATGGTGTTAGGTACGCCGATGTCAGCCGCAGGTTCTCGGAATAGCGCCTCTTTTGGACGCAGCGAGTTACACTCTACCTTCGACCGTTCAGCTCGGTGGGTGTCGAGTACCTAGGTCCGATAGAAGTAACGGTGGAGCGGAGAAAGTGGGTTTGAATCAAACAGATGTATGGCGAGGAAATCGGCATACAGCCACGAAATTGAGTCCAGATAAAAAGGTATTGAAGACGGTTGTATATCGCACAAGAGGGAAAAAGTGGATTACCTTTTGTAAGTTATATATTTTAAGGATTATTGAAAATTAATTAATTCAAAATAAGATACAGTTTGAGCTGCCACAAATCAAGGGCTACTACGAACAATATGTTTCGAAGCATCCCAGACGTGGACTTAAGGCATTCCTGAAAAATCTTAGAAGCAGGTCTGAACAGTTATATAATAATCTGGAATATTTCGAAATTGCTTATGAAGCACCCATGAATAAGTCAAAAAGCAATCCGGAACTATCCTAGTGGCATTCAAAGCTAAGCTTATTTAAAACTATCCCTAAATTATTCTTGAAGTATCACAAAATCGTTCTGGAATCATTTCGCAACTAATTTGAATGCAACCTAGAAAAAAAAAGGAAACATCTCAGAACTATTCTCGAAGCATCCTATATTTACCCTTAAAATGTCACATTATGATTTTGGAAGCAACCCAAAACGACTCCGGAATATCCTAAAACTTTTCTGTACAAATCCCACAAACATTCTAGAAGCATTCTGAAACAAGGCAGAAGCATTCAAAATTAAACATTAAAGCATGCTAGAATAATGTTGAAAGCATTCCATAACGTTTCTGCAACTAACCCAGAACTACTCTTGAAGCGTTTTAAAGTTCTTTTATAGCGTCTCAGAAAAATTCTGGAAGTACCTCAGAACAAATTTGGAAGTATCTAAGTTAAACCCTGAAATTATTATAGAAAAATCTTGAAAGTATGTCAGAATAATTAGAGTATTAGATCAGAGCTAGTTTAGCAGTATTCCTAAATAACTTTGGAATCATCTCAAAAAGAAGCAGGAGCATTTCAGAATACCATTCAAGCAGAATATGTATTCAAGCATCCCAGAGGAACACAACGGCATTCCAGAGCAATCGTAGAAGTATACCTGAACAGTCCTATGATAATCTGGACGCATTCCGAAGTTGCCTTTGAAGCATCACAGAATTAGTCTGGAGACAATCCAAAAGTATCCTAGAAGCATTCCAGAACTATTCTAGAGCCATCCCAAAATTACGCTGAAGCATCACAGATTCTAGAACTGCTCTGGATGCATCCTAGGTATATTCTGGAAGCATTCTTTAGCAAACTAGACCGCAATTCATAACAGGTTTTATACCTTATCGAATGAATGCTGAAAGCTTTCTGAAATGATCTTGCAAGTCTTCCAGAACTAATCTGAAAGCATTACAGAACGATGCGGCGGCATATCAGAAAAGTTTGGAAAGTTTCCCAGTTAAATTTAAGAAACTTAGAAGGTTGCCTAAGAAACTCAATAGTTATCCCAGAACTACCCTAGATGTATTTCGGAGTCATTTTGGAAGCAACTCCGAACTATTTTGGAAGCATTCCAACACAGTCCTAGAGCATTCCGGAATATTTTTGGAACCATCCCCTTAAAGCATTTCAGAGAAGGAAACATGCAGAGCTATTCTGGAGGTATTTCAGAATTGCATTGGAAGCTTCCCAGAACTATTATTGGTCTAAAATGCTTCAAGTTTCGCGCTAAGCTTCGTCTAGAGGGTCAAGAAGTGTTCCCAAAGCGCGTGCCCGGAATCTCTACACAAAGCTGCCAGCGAAATACTGGCACTGCGTCATTGATGGTAAGACCTACATCGAAGCGGATTGTAACAAGTTAGCTGTGAATGTACAGTTTCGAACGCAGATGTCGAAATTCGTTTCGAAGCTGTCCCTAGCAGGGTCAAACGAATTGAACGATTCGTGACCAAAGCCACCATAAAGCCTGTCCACGTTAAATTTTGGACACCAAAATAAAGACAGCGAAAACAAATTACACATAATTCAAAAAAACCGAATGCTTATTTCACGATAATAGAGTAATATCTACATTAGAAACAATTGATTTAGATGTTAATCCTTTTTTGTGTAAAATGATCGACCTTTCTGTGGTACGCCCGCCATCAGGTTCCGTACGGCATCTTCAGATACGCTCGCCGTGACTATTCTTCTTCTTCTCCTGAAATCATCGGTACCATTAGCTTTTTTCTTAGTTTCGAAGAGTGTCCGCCTAACTAGAGCCCAGTACTTCTCTATTGGGCGAAGTTCTGGACAGTTTGGTGGATAGGCTTGTTTTGGCATTTTATACCATTCCATTACGGATTTCGCATAGTGAAAAGAGGCCAAAATAGAGCTGGAGGATTGTGGCTTCTGATAAACGGTAGAAACATCCTTATTGATAGTGCCGGTAGAGACGAAACTTTTAGATTTTTTACCACAACTACATATGGCCTGCCAATTCAAATACTTTTTCGGGAATTTGGACACCTTCTTTGTCCGTAACTGCTCCACAACGGCGTTCCTTTGCATTGCGGTGTAAAACCCGAAAGCTGTTTAAAGTCTTCCAGTACGTATATTTTGTCGTCCATTATGATTCAAAAAAATGTTTGTTGTAAAGCTCCTTAGCACGACTTTTTGCTCTGAAATTTTGGATGTTATCACGGTTGGGCACCTTTTTTGCATTGTACGCCTTCATTCCTTGCCGCTACTCCTCTTTTTGTACGTATAATTTTGACTTCCAAACTTTGCGAGCCACATTTCGCACAGAAAGATTGGGATTTTTTCGCAATAATTACTGGGGCATACTTTTCAATTTTTTCCACTTCCAACCTTCCGATCCACAGTCAAGCGCTGGTCAAATGATTGGCAAGCACAAAACACGGTACTTTTCGATAGTTTTAGTTTCTCGGCAAGATCGGACAATTTACTTATAGCAAAAAAAAAGTCTAATCCTATTAAAAACAAAACAAATTACCGTCAGTTCGAACAGTTCATCAAACAGATAAAATTAATATGAACACAACCACAGGCTTTTCTAATGTGGAGCCAGCAAAACTAATGCTAAGCAGAACTGGTAGGAAACTGACCAAGAATTCATTTGGACCACCTTGGGTCGGAATAACAAAAAAGTAAATTTTATTTTCTCGTTTGAATACTATTGTTTTTGTGATCCTTACATTGGCTCTCAAGCCTTGTTCAGTTTCCACACTGAGACTCAGGACAACAGTGATGAGCTATTGAAAAAACATTAGAACTCTGTTTTTTTTTCTTCCTCTAAAGTACTTTTCAAAGCATCATTTCAGTACATTTGCTCTTGGTTAAAAAAAAAATGAAATAAATCATAGATTCCTAGAAGTATGGAAAAATAAAAAACCAGTTCAAAAGGAGACTTCCCAATACTTCAGGAAGATATTTGCAGGAATATTCCAAAAAAAAATCAGGGCCGAAAGAAGTTTGAAGTTCAAGATTATACTTTCCAGAAGTCCAGGAGATAACTTCCACGAAAATTAGAAGAGGACTTCTCCGAGCATCAGGAAAAAGTTTAAAGAAGAGGACTTCTTTGAAGTTTGGAACTTTTCATATGATCTGGAGTTCTTCCCAAAAATTTAAGATGCAAAAGTTAAGGAAAAAAACTTCCCCGGAGTTCAGGAAGAAACTAACCACGGAGGGCACTATCACAAAAGTTCAACTCAGTGAACGCAGTGTGGTTCTACGCCTTAACAAAAAAAAAACCAAGGACCTATAATTTTTCAAAAATTCAGAAACAAACTTCAACAAAGCTCAAGGTCATACATCCTAGAAGTTCAGGAGAAAACTTTTCTGAACTTCCCAGAGATTCCGGACAAAAAAATTTCCCAAAAGATTAGTTGAAACTTCTCAGAAGTGCTAGAGAGTTTTCCCAAAGTTCGGAACAGAATATTTCAAAATTTCAGAATGAAGATTTCTCGAAGTCAACGAAGAAACCTCTCAAAAGTACAGAAAAAATATTCCTAGTAGTGTGAGAAAAAAAAACTTCTCAGAAATTCAGGAGTAAATTACCCGTAAGCTTAGGAGAAAACTTCCCAAAAGAGAAGAGGACTTCTCAGAAGCTTAGGAAGAAATTTTGAACAAATGCTATGAAAATTACCTAGATATTCTGGAGAGCACTTTCCCAAAGTTTCAGTAAAAAAGTTCCCTCGAAGTTCAAGATGGGACTTATCAGAACTTTAGAAAGAATATGTTAAGGAAAAAAAACTTCCCCGAATTTCAGGAAGAAACTTACCAGAGAGGACACTACCTGTAAGTTTAAGAAGAAATTTATCAAAAATTCAGGAATTGAAGGGACGAAGTCCCTAAAGTTCCACAAGATGTAGATGCAGATGACTGCCACTTTCTTCAACGTCAGCTGAATGCCTTCGCTAGGTGGTGCAATATGAACCGAATGGTAGTGAACCCTTTCAAGTGCTCCGCTATCTCGTTTTCACGAAAAAGGCAACCGATTATGATCAACGACGCCCTGTTTGGTTCGTCAATCGAACGCGTCAATCAGATAAAAGACCTGGGTGTGTTCTTAGATTCGCAGCTATCAGGCAACACATCACATATATTGTTGACAAAGCGTCGAGAACCTTTGGGTTCATATTCAGGATAGCTAAGAACTTCTCCGACATCTACTGTCTGAAATCACTTTAATGTTCCCTGGTACGATCGATACTCGAGTATTGTTCTGCGGTTTGGAACCCAAACTACAACAACGGTGCCGAGGGAATCGAATCAGTTCAGCGTCGCTTTCTTTGTTTTGCGCTTTGTAGACTACCTTGGTATGATCAATTTCGGCTACCCAGCTACGAACACCGTCAACTGATCAACCTAGAGCTTCTCCGGACTAGAAGAGACACAAGCAGAGCCTTGATCGTCGCCGATACCCTGCAGGGTAAGACAGATTGCGAGGCTCTCCTAAGGCAAATCAACCTGTTTGTTCAACCTCGCTTCGCAACAATCTCATGTTAATGCTGCCTCTGCATCGAACAAATTATGGAGTACACGGTGCGATTTCCGGACTACAGAGAGTGTTCAACAAAGTGGCATCTGTCTTTGATTTTCATATCCCAAGAGATGTGCTTCGTCCGGCAGGAATAACGGAGATCAAGACTTACTATTCATTATTAAATGTTTTTATGCTCTGACCATGCTTAAATGTGTAACTGTAATTTTGACAATGTATTTTTAAATGATTAACATCATTGGGGCTACACCCAGTCTGTTGATGAATAATAACAATAATGAAGAAACTTCCCATCAGTTTAGTTGGAGCTGCCCAGAAGAGTTGGAGAGCTTCCCTGAAATTTCTGAATTTCAGAATGAGTATTTCTCGAAGTTCAGGAATTCCCAGAAGATCAGGTAGATACTTCTGAGATAAACAGGAAGAAACTTTCCATAAATATGGGGGATACTTCCTAATAGTTCAGCAAGAATTTCTCAGAAAGTAACGAACAAACCCTCCCGAAGTTCAGAAGAAAACTTCCCTAAAATTCAGAAGAGGACTTCTCAAAAGTTCAAGAAGAAACTTCCGAAAAAATTAAGAAGGTTTTCCAAGAAATTCTGGAGAAAACTTTCCCAAAGTTTTGAAAAAATATTCACTGTCGACATCATAGTTTATAATCCGGCGATTGACTGAAAACATACTTCCATAAAAAGTGTAATAGAGCGATAAATAATCACCATTCCAAGTTCCTCGCCTATACGCCAACCAAATTCAGACTGCACACAAGCAAAGTAAATAAAAACGGTTACATTGTGTAACGTGAGGTGATTAGCATCTAAATCGGATATTTATTGCCCCTAAAACCCTTCTCCGCCATAAACACGGCGGAATCAATAAATCGTAAAATACAATGCAAATTCGAAAGCGATAGCCGATAGTTTCAGCGAAGAGGGTCGCATCAAATCCACCGTACGTTAACTTTGCACTTTCGGTTCATTTGCGAGACAGCAAATCAACTGGAACTAACATACTATTGCATCTACCCCTCCTCCAGAAATCGGATCGCACGCACTAATTTGCATATGCTTCCAAACAATCTGCACAAGTCACTAGGGGCGCCACCGATGGGCCGACCGATGCCGCTGCATCCGAGACCGAATCAATTAACGCATCATTTTTCACAATCCAGAGCCTCAAGTTGACTGCAATAGTTCCGATAGTAACATGCAAATAGAAATTTTCCACGGATCGATCCGGGAACTGTGAACTGCAATATGCAAATCAGCTGCAGATGCGAAAGGTTGCAAATCTGTCGCACATGCGAGTCATATTCATGCGCTGATGATCATCGATTGGTTTCGAATGGGTTTATTGTTACATTCTTTTTTGTTACCTTTTTTACCGTACATGCAGTGCAATTAGGTTGCTATTTCGCTTATTATTTTCGCTGATTTTAATGACTTTTTATTGTTATGATATCGAAGCAGCAGCGGTATAACAATAGGCCAAAACTGGGCTGCATCGTGAGGTGAGTGCACCGAAGGGTTGGTAGAAAGGTCATCATGGCATTCTTTGATGCATTGTTTGAGTTGGAGAATTCGCTGAAAACATCTGCTGATGAATAATTTGGGTTATTTTGCCAGTTGGAAAAAATATGACTCAAACGTTTCCGAACATTGATGACACTAGTAATGAATATTCAGAACCAATATTTACAAACAAAGGTGCTTGAAAATCACAACACAAGTTTTTACACTTCATTCTCTAGCCAGTAGCGTCAAGTGGTTTGTTGATTTTAATAGTCCCAGTTGTTGTAAAATCCGTCGCTTTTTGCTGTGCTCCAGTTTCGATTATCAACCAACCACCCACAAACCGTAGCCCGTAGCGAGGCCCCGCCGTTCTCGTATCCACCACTTCAATTTACTTCAAAGGTGAGTGCTACCGTAAATGGTAGAGATCGGTAGACAGGCGCCAGCCTCCCGTCGGGGCTTGCGACTTGCTTTCAAGACAATCCAAACTATTCATACAATTCAAGCTCCTAGCCATAACTACATAAACATGTTGTTTGATCTGCTCCTGGAACGCTTACATAATCTCATAACTCAACCCACTGCAGAACGAATGCCGTCCCTGAGCCACCATCCATCGTCGGTCTCTGCTCCTAAATAATTCATATGAAAATTTTAATTAAATTCCGTAAGCCCCCGCGAGGGTCATCTCCTTGCAACAGAGAAGAAAAATAAAACGAAACTAGGTCACTCAACTCTCCGTTCGGTTTTCAATGTTTCATTCGCCTCGAACTCTTCACTATATAGTGACACCCCGCCGCCGTGGGAGAGTAAACAAGTGTCTAATGCTTCTGGGGCGCGGAACTACACCGGGTGCGCACACACAACCTGCATTTTTCGGCGAAGGTTGTCACTTTTCTTCCGATCCGTTCCGGTTTCGCTCGAACGGGTACAATCGAAAGAAGGTGAAAGTTGAAGGAGCCCCCGGAGGATCGATGGAGTAGAACCGAAGAAGAGAAGTTCGGGCAAAACTGTTTGCCGTTGGCAAACACAATTAGCCATGGGAAAACTGTCACAATGATTACGGTACGGCGGAGTATGACACCCGTGGATGGGAAGTTGGATTGTGTTCGCGCGATGCTCTAATGGCGGGTGTGGAAATTCGAAACCATTCAAGCGTGAGGGTGGGATGGGTAAAAGCTTACGATTGCACGGTGGGATGTGAGCGGTTGTGGGTTGGGAATGGTGGTCTCAGTTTTGAGTAGCAGAACCTACGTCATTTCGGGTGGTTTTCGATTTGTCTTTTTGTACATTCTTGGAATATTAAGTGCATCGTTCATTGGATATTACCATATTACCGGTTCTCAGTTATTGTTCTAGCGTTTTATGCGGTATAATTTTGTGGTAAGATTTCGATCAGACCGGGAATCGGACCCAACCAACAAAATAGACTGATTTTAGCGATTTTTTCATGTGATAAATCTACATTTGGATTCACCTCTGCTTCGCATTGTGCCTTTGAATTCACCTTTGCTTTGCCAATCGCAGCAGAAAAAAAAATGACAGAAAAAAAATGACAGCGTTATCCGTCGAATTGCAGCAGCCACGACAGTCAAACAACTACGCTCAATTATTTGTTCGTATTGCCTGCTCGACACCGGAGCGGAAAAAATGTACATTGTAAGGAACTTCGTGTCCGAAGGCGACATCTCCGAAAGAATGCTTTGTTCCAGCCGCCTGAAAGTACAGTGCGACCGTAAACTGCCAGAGAAGCTGAAGAGAAAGACCTGAGGCAAGGTGGTCTCATCGTTCCACACCTTGGGCCGTAAGGATGATGAAACCGGTCAAACGGTAAAAAAGTACCTGGTCAAAATGGACATTATTGTGCCGAAGCGTCAGTTGAAGGCAGCTGTGTCTGAGCTGCCAGTAATCATTCCGAAACGTAGGATCTATTCTCAAACGTAGGATCTACTCAATAATTTTATCAAGAATATTCAGATATCCATCTTTTCATCGCTCATGGCTTTGCATTCCGGCCAACTGCCTCATAAGTGGTTTTTCAATTTTTCCTATAAAAAAATAGACTTGGGTTTCATTGTTTGATGACCTCTGGATGATATGATACGCATGACTCTCCGTTTTTGCACACCTCGTGTTGCTAACATGTTTAATGATAAACCAAGTGAAGCGCATTATACAAACAATTGATGCTATTAAAGGCACATGTGAGGGACCATCGGAGCACCCTAATGAAGCACTGGGGAGATGAGTGCGAATGCCAACTCCCCATTGTTAACAGTTTGTGACCAATTGTTCAATCCAACCAATTGTTAGTAGGAGATTCTTTACATTCCTGTGGAAACGTCAGGTGGCTAAAAGTCACCTAAATGAAGACCAAAAAAAAAAACCTGTGGACACGTATAAGTAATGTTGATGTTGATGTTTTCCGTGGGACGATACGATCTTCTCAACAGATGGTGGTAGTGTTTCAGGAATGCTCCGAGGAATGTTTTGAAGTGATTCCTGAATAATTCTGGGTTGCCTCCTAAGTGACTCCGGAATACCTCTAGGGTAGTTCTGACATAATTAACTGACATAACTGACATTATTGAGTTATTCAGCCAAGCTTTTGAGTTCACCACAGATTGCTTGCAAGGTTCAACTGGGTCACTTCCAAACATTATCTAAGTTGCTTCTAGCATTGGATTGTTTTGTGCCTCGAGAATAGTTCTGAAATGCTCCTAGAATATTTCTGGAAAGCTTTAGAGTAGTAATAACGATGATTTCAGAAACAAATCTTGAATGCATCACTAGTACTTTTGGAATGGTTCTAGAATAGTACTGGGATGCTTCTGGGCTTGCCCCAAGACTGATTCTGGGGTGCTTCAAAGGAATGCAATTTTGGGATGCTTCCAGATTATTACAGAACTGTTTAGACATACTTCTGAGATTGTTCTGGAATACATTAAGGACATTCTGCCCGAGGATTGTTCTGAGCTGTTTACAAAATGATTTAGGAATGCTTTCAAAGTGATTCAGGGATGCCTCCAGACTAGTTCTGGAATAATACTCGAATTATTTCAAGAGAAGAAGCTTTCAAGATTATTCTACAATACCTACAGGGTTTATCGTGGATGCTTCCAAATCTGTTCTAAGATACATCCAGAATTTTATTTAGATGCTTCTAAAGTAACTCCAAATTATTTCCGAAGTTTTTCTGGGATAACCACAGAATTGTTCTGGAATGCTTCCAAGATTATTCTAGAATGATTTCCAGATGAATTGTCAATGTTTCCAAACCTATTCTTAGATACCTCCAGGATTGCTCTTGAATAATGCTTCCGTAGTTGTTCTGGAATAATTCCAGAATAATTTTGTGATGTTTTAAGAGTAATCTTGGGATGGTTCAAGAATAGTTCTGGAATGCGACTAGGATAGTTCTGGATTGGCCTAAGTCAAATTCTGGGGTGTTTCAAAAGCAATTTTGGAATGCTACCAGATTTCAATAGAACTATTTAGACATGCTTTAAAAATGGTTCTGGAATGCCTTCAGGCCTCATCTGGGATGCCTCTAAACATATTCTGCTGAAATGATACTCAGGAATACTCCTTAAATTATTCTGAGATGCTTCCGAAGTGATTCTGGAATGCTGCCAGACTAGTTCTGGAATATGATACTTGTATGATTTTGGCATGCTTTCAAGATTATTCTACAATACTTTCAAGATTGATCATGGACGCTTCCAAATCTCATCTGGAATACATTCAAAAGTTTTCTGAGAGGCTTCCAAAGTAATTTTGGAAAATTATTCTAGAATGATGTCAAGATCAACTTGGAATGCTTCCAAACCTGTTCTGATTGGCCTCCAGAATGCTTCCAGAATAGGTCTGAGATGCTTTCTGGATAGTTCTGAATTTCACCCAGACTGTTCAGGCATGTTTCTACGAATGTTATAAAATGCCTTCAGAGTTCACCTGGGATTCGTCTTAAAATATTCTGCTTCGGGGATTTCTCTGGAATGCTCGTAAGATTATTCTGAGATGCTTCCAAAGTGATTCAGGCATGCTTCCAAACTAGATCTGGAATAATACACGAACTTTTCTAGCATACTTTCAATATTATTCTAAAATAGTTTCAGGGTTTATGCTGGATGCTTCCAGATCTTCTCAGATACTTCTAAAATTTTCTCGAGATGCTTGCAAGGTTATTCCAAAATGCCCCAAGAATAGTTCAGCGACGATTGGAGAGTAGTTCTGGAATGCTTTCATCATTCTTTTGATTTGCGTACAAACTTGTTCTGAGATGCCTCCAGGATTATTCTATAGTTTTTCCAGAATAATTCTAGGATGCTTCCAAAATAGTTTTTTCTTAACTTTATTGTTTATTTGTGAGGCCTAAGAGCCGTAGGCATAACGAAGCCGAGTTCTATTTTTATTTTTACAACGATAAATTAGTAACTATTTTAGATTTGGAAAGCCGAAAAACTCGCAACAAGGTCGAGATTAGGTTTTACCAATGGGGATGATAACAGAAAAATTCTGTGATTCTTAAATTTTAATTTAAAATGAATCTATAATAGATTTAGGATGCTTCTAGGATAGCCCTGGATTTCGGCCGCACAAATTTTGGGGTACTTCAAAGGTGATTTCGGAATGCTTCCAGATTATTATAAAACTGTTCAGGCATGCTTTTACGATTGTTCTGGAATGCCATCAGAAATTATAGAGGATATTCTCCTTCGAAAATTACGCTGGAATGCACGTAGGATTGTTTTGAGATGCATCGAAAGATCTTCAAGAATGGTTCCAAACTAGTTCTGGAATAATACATGCTTTCAAGATTATTAAAGTACACTTTTGGCTTATGGTGGCTGCTTCCAGATCTTCTCGGATACTTTCAGAATTTTTCCGAGATGCTTCCAAAGTTATCATACTTCGAAATGTCTAAAGAATAGTCCTGGGTTCAATGCAGAGTAGTTCTGGAATGCGTTCAAGATTATTCCAGAATGCTTTCAGCATTCATTTGATATGCGTACAAACTTGTTCCGAGATGCCTCCAGGATAGTACTGGAATGGTTCCAGAATAATTCTGGTATGCTACCAGAATAGCTCTGGGATGATAACAGAAAAATCTGTGATGCTTAAATGATTATTTTGAAATGATTATATAGTAGTTGTTGGATGCTTCTAGGATTTCCACCAGACAAATTTTGGGGTGCCTCAAAGGTAATTTCGGAATGCTTCCAGATTACTATAGAACTGTTCAGGAATGCTTATATGATTGTTCTGGAATGTAGTCAAGATTTATTAAGGATGCTTCTAAGCATACTCTCCTTCGAGAATTATTCTGGAATGCACGTAGGGTTGTTATGAGAGGCTTCCAAAGATATTAAGGAATGCTTCCAAACTAGTTCTGGAAAAATACACGAACTATTCTGGCATGCTTTCAAGAATATTCTAGAATATTTTCTAGGTATATCTTGGATCTTCTCGCATACTTCTAGAACTTTTCCGAAATGCATCCAAGGTAACTCCAAAATGCTTGCAGATTTCATCTTTTTTAAGCATTTAAAGCTCATTGCTGTCATAATTCACCTATTGCTGGCTCTTAACTTAGTGTTCCAAGTGTACTTCCACAGTTATTAATAGAGAGCTTACAATGCCGGGTACCATTTTTGCATTAGTATGATTGTGTGGCAAGTACAATCAGACCGGAAATCGAACCCAGCAGCCTCCAGCATGGTGTTGCTTTGTAACTACGCCTTCACCGACTGAGCTAAGGAAGGACTGTTCAGGCATGCTTCTACGATTGTTCTGCAATGCCTTCAAGATTCATAGAGGATGCTGCTAAGCACATTCTCCTTCGAGAATTACTCTGGAATACTCATAGAACTGTTCTGAGTTGCTTCCAAAATATTCAGGAATGCTTACAATGTGGTTCAGGAATGCTTCCAAACTAGTTCTGGAATAATACATGAACTATTCTGGCATGCTTTCAAGATTATTCTAGAGCTTTCGGGGTTTATCTTGGATCTTCTCGGATACTTCCAGATTTTTTCCAAGATGCATTCAAAGTAACTCCAAAATGATTACAGAGTAGTCATGGGATAATTGCAGAATAGCTCTGCTTCCAATACTATTCTAGATTGCTTCAAACCATTCTTTTGAGGACTATTTTAGAATTTTTCTGAAATATATCTGAGATGCTTCCAGAATTATTCTAGGATGGTTCCAGAGTAGTCCTGGAGTGCTTTAAGAGTCATAATGTGATACTTTAAGGGTAAGTTTGAGATAATTCTAGACCAGTTATGAGATACTACCAAGATTGTTTTGGAGTTTCTCTAAGATTATTCTACGATGCTGCAATACTGAAATGCTTTTAAACTAGTTCTGTGATAATCCAAAAATAGTTTTGTGATGGTTTTAGAATAGTTCTGTAATGCTTCTTGAGATGATTCTAGATCAGTTATGAGATTGTTTGATTGTTTTTGAACGTCTCCAGGTTTATTCTTCCAGAGTAGCTTTGAGATGGTTCCGAAGCAATACTTAAATGCTTTTAAAATAGTTCTGCGACGATTCAAAAATAATCTTGTGATGGTTTCAGAATAGTTCTGTGATACTTCTTGAATTGCTATATCTTGATGGTAATGGGATGCTTCCAGGATTGTTATGGCTTGCTTCTAAGGTGTTTCTGCTCCCAGAGTAATTTGGAAATGCTTCGAACATTCGTATTTGTTCCCAAATGCTTCCAAGAATGTCTTAAAAGAACACTATTGAATGCGATCGTGGTTTGGTATATTTTATGTGGTCTGTTTAGTTTTGAGCGGTCCAAATATGGTATAGATGTAAACCAAGAGTAGGCCACCGCTGAAGTAGCCCTAAAGGCTATCCGGCAGCAGTATTCAAACCTTCTACTGATGGTTTGATCCACTTTGAAATCTGCTAACAAAATTTGATGAACCGGATTCGTTGGTCAATAAAGAGATTCAAATTTTAACTAAACAGATGCGATGAGTGAAGTTAGTTTAGAGTTTTTTTTAAAGATCTGAGTAGAATTCTGAACCTAACCAAGCAACACTGAACCTTCACAATTAGTTGCAGCAAACTGAATTGTGACCTAATTGAGTAACATTGAAGTAACTTTTACTGGTTTGCAACAAGCGTGCTACTAGGGTATTCTTAAATGGATTAAATCAATAAATTATTCCAAAAAATATCTGGAGGTTTCTGCGAAACATGAGTGTCATTTAACAGTTACAATTAATACCTATTTTTTTTAGAAATCGTGGGACTTTTTTTTTATCCAAAATTTAGAGTAATATTGCTACAGATAAGGGCGTACCGGTTCTCAGCAAAATTCGTCAAGGAGTTGTAGTAAATTCCCATACAATCAGAAAACTTATCCATTTGTACAAACTGTTTCATAAATTCCTAAACTTTCAATCAAATTTCCACATCCTCATGGCACAAATCGAAAAAAAATGAAGTTACTAAGAATCGGTGCTTTCGAGTAGAACTGATTCAAGATATTTCACTGTGTTCGTCGTTGTCACTTCGAATGAGATCATATAGGAAGGTTTTCAATAAATACTAATGAAATCATACCGCGAAGTTCCAGAGAACTTCAAAAGAGTACAAGCAAAAGATATGATTAGGGCGTAATTGGAATCTCAGATGGATATAAGGTCCGGTAAGAGTAACTAAAATTCCGAGAGCTCCGGGATCCGGGAAGTTTTAGATTATTGCCTCCAGACTCCAGAGTTTGGCCATGATCGTATTACCAATTTGCTAATATCGATATGACATATATTTTCTGCCATTTCGGAAGTGATTTCATGTCGTTTAGGCTATCTAGTTAAGGTTTAACTTTTCATTTGACTTTTGGTTCCCGTTCCTACTTGGAAGATACATCCAGAATTTAGGTTACCTAAACACTTAAAAATTATGAAATTTACACGAGACGTAATTCATCTTTGACGTATATCGAGGAACGTAAAAAAATATTTCGTGTAAAATTACATCTTTCGAATCCGAAACATATGACTAGCTGACTCGACAAAAGTTCGAATAAATTTAATTTTTCGTTTTCTTTAAGTCATTCTTCTGTTCTAAAAGAAGCTGGCTAGTGTCGGTCTCAGGGCACCGAAATTTACATGCCATTTTTCAAATGCTTTAGAACAATCCAAATGCCATTTTCGTGAGTTAACAGCCTCAAAATGTTCCAAAAATAATTTTAATAGAAGATTTACTGCATAATTTATGAGAACTGAGTCAGAGAGCAATAGTTTATTGTGAAAGCTTTTGTGCAAATCTGAACTCGATTTGAAAATCGAGTAATGGCGCAATAACCATAAGCCATATGGGACTAGGGCTACAGTTAATGCTTAGGTCCCAACCGTTTGAAGAGAAATGGAACATCACTTAACCTTCTTATTCTCGATGCTCCCAACGACCTTTTAAAATAAATTTTTGTTCTGTACACCAAACAGGGCATTCTGTTTAACTTATTCGCTCCGACTATTCATTTCCATTTTCCTTTGATCTATTGAAGGCTACGTGGGTTCCCCGTGTCTTCTTAAGGTGGATATCAAATCCTCCCTATCTACAATGGTTGCATGGACGTGGCCAGGTGAGCGATCGAGGAGTGTCTTCGTGGAGATTATTGCGTGAGGAAACGTAACTGTATCTTTCCGTTTCATGGTGACATGCAATGTCTCCAACGAATTATTCTTCATCGTAGCTCCATTCACGAGATGTGCAAACGTCTATGCCAATGCTAATGCTAAATCTGAACTCGATTTGAAGATCGACCTATTAGTAAGTGCCATTCTTCCCTATAGATGGAATTTAGAAAGACGCTCTGTGAACCATTTGAAAGCCGGCTATTAAACATTCGCTGAAATATTTTTCATCTTATAATTAAGAAGTGAACTTCTTGTCTATAAGCAGTTTTTTCGAGATTGTTTTCGATTGCATAGCTAATGTTCTTAAGTTTCAAGGCTGTTTTCCCTCTTTGAAATATTTCCTCACGTTTTACTTTTAACATTCTGATCTTTTCAACTGTGGATTTTTATTAAAGAATTTCTAAATTTATAATTTATTTTCCAATAATTTTGCAGTTTCGAAAAATTACATCAATCTGGATGGAAATGCAATTCGGAAAACAAACTCTCAAAAAAGAGCGCTAATAACAATCATCGAAAAACCACCAACCTGCATCTCCGGCGGTCCGCCCTCGTCCCGTATCAGCAGCAGGTAGCTCTGGTTATCGATCTGGATTTCCTTCTTGAAGCGGCCGCCCTCCGGCGATTCCTCCTGCATGTAAGATCCCGTCAGGTATCGGTGAACCAGCGCCGATTTGCCGGAGCTGAGACTCCCCACGATGCCGAGTCGAATATCCGGCACCGACCGTGAGATCGTCCACTCCTGACTGTTGACAAACGAATCTGCAAGGAAAAAAATAGAGGAAAAAGAAAATCGAAATTTAGCAACTGTGCACACAGGAAAGGATTTAGGAGCAGAACAGGTTTTACCCCCGAAAAGAGGGAAACCGTAGCAAAGGTGTTAATGAAGCAACATACGGATGACTTTGGGAATAATTTCATTAAGACGAACGGGATCTCCGTTGTTGATGTGCATTGGAGATTGAAGGGATTTTCGGGTGGACAATGGCCAGGGAACAAGTTTCATTAGCACTTCTTTTCAAGTGTCAATCTCGTGTGTCACACGTTTCGGGTCTTCTTGTGTTGTTGAAAATAATGGAAAAACCTGGACCTTGGACCGAGAGAGCACAAATCCGCTTGTAGTAAATCAAAGTTAGATTATGTTTTGATATGTCCTCACAGCAGCAGCAGCAGCAGGAACCAGGAGCGAATCGCAGCAGGGAAATTAGGGAACAAGATGCTTGAAATTTGTTTTTCTTAATTGAAGAGCGAATGACACACTCACACTGGTGATGCTGGTCAGGCGATTTGTTCTGGTTTTCGGCCTGATCATCTTCGACTGCGAAGGGGGGAAAAGACGGAGGGAAAAGTCGTTACCATACACCCGTCGTCAGTCGTAAAACAATCAACAGGATCATAAAGCCATAAAACGAATGTTGGATGACTTTCACAGCTCTGTCGGTTGACCTATTTGTGTTTACTTTTAGCACTTCGTATTGGCGCACCATCGGTCGAATCGTTTTATTGCCTCACTCATCCAGAAGCCCCGGGACACAGGTAAACTGTGGGTTTTTATGTTACATAAAAATTATAAATTCCGAAAAGTCGCATAATCAATGAGGGGGTTTCAGAGGTCACCGAGCGAGTTGGCTTCGATGGAGTGTTTATTGGATGGGCCATATAAATGAAATGTGATCGCTTGATCGCCGGAGGTCGATGAAATATGAGAGGCAGTAAAGTTGTACAATAGGCCGAAGTGCGTTGTTTATCTATCTAGCCGTGCCAACTGCAACATTGTAACAACTCCGTCAACCAACTCCGTCCTTCCAGCGAGGCAATTTAGCTAAAAGCAATCGAGGCAACCTTCATGACAGCCACCATCAGACTCCAGTTTGCCGGAAAGCTCCCCCTTGGGAGCTATTCGGAGAAATTTATGCACCCAGGTCATCGACCGCACCAGCTAGCTAGTAACCGAAATTTAATTTCGCGCGAATCTGCTAGAAACATTCCCGACCACCAGACATCTGCTGATGAAATTAACTATCGACATTCACGCGCCAGTTCTGGCTGATGTGGTTGTAAGAAATCGATCCACCAGTGTGCAATTATTTCGCGCTATTTATTATTCTCTGAATGGATGGGCTGTAAGTAACAACGGAGTTTCTTCTATTTCGAGACTAAATGGTTGAACTAAAAGGGGGGGGCGATCGAAGGCGTAATAAAGGGTAACGTGATGTGGTTCATGGTTTGAATAATATAACAGTTGCTGGATTGCTTCGCGGACTTGCTGATTGAACGGATTCTGTTGCACGACTTTACTGCTCTCACCCGACAGGCGAAGTGTAATTAGATCGATTAGCGGTTCTATTTTTGGCAGGTGAATAATTTATTTTCATTAGAAGCAAATCGATTTTGAGCATAGGGAGCCGGATTCATACTGATTGCGTTCTACAATGGAGTTAGTGCATGTCGTCAGTTTCGAAACCAAACAAATTGCAAGCTTAGTTCATTGTGACCGCAAAATTGTGGCGGATTGAGAAAAATTTGAGCTGAAGTTCAAGATTTATTTTATTAGAAAAATACAGCAAGAAATCAATACTGTCGCTACTTTTTCATAACCGTTTCTTAAGTTTTTAAAGACTTTTGCATTTGTTCAGAAGTCTTTAAATATAGCATCTAGTCAATGTACGTGTAAAATTTGAAATTGTTTTGATATAATATCAATAACATGATATTATTAAGAGATAGAGATCTTGACACAGAAACTGTAATAATTTGATGGGAACAATAATCCATGTTCGTCCTGTCTCATTCACTTCGAAAATATAAACACTTCGGGTCGGGTCGGTTCGGGTAATTGTTTAACTCAGATTACAAATAATGAAATATCGGATTGAACACCATAAAAAATCCATTCGGCTGCGAACCGCGCTAGTACGCAATCTTGATCTTTCACTGACTTTTTCGTCGATTGTTGGCGCAAGAGCTTGAAATTGAAACAATTATAATTACAAAATTAAGCGCAGTCTATTTCGAGATTTAACTCGCTGAACAAGTCGAACTATTGAGCACAAGATGCCACTGGTAGAATAGAATTCATAAATCAGATCACAAATGGCAAGATTTTGGAAGAAACTCAAAAGGAATCGAAATCGAAATTCTAATTGTTATTACAAATTCCGGTATTTTTTTTTACAGATAACAGTTAAATTTCACCGAAATCTATTAGAAAAACCGAACGTTCAGCTGTTGAGAATTCGGTAAAATTTTACAGATTTCTGTAAAAAAAATCTAAGTGTGTACCACAGAGATTCTAATGTTTTTCTCTGAATGGGCTATCCGAGTATTCAAGAAAAATCTCAATTGTTCAAGATGAAAGTATGCTGCCATTTTAGCTAGTAATATCCCAACAAAGTTACACAATAATAAGATCTCGAAATGAAGTGTTTGCACTGGATCGAAGCCGTCCATCAGGAGCCTTAGGCAAGCAATGATACAGACATGGCCTCCCTTTGGTGAACTTACCTTCGAAGACATGTCGAAGAAATGCCTAGAAAAACCTTATAATTTACAATAGCCTTGAGTTTCTAGTGTACCTTCGAAAAACTTTCTTGTGGACTTCCTTCGGACCTTCTTGGAAATTTTCACCAATTCATCTACTTCGTGATAATTTCTGATCATCATTGTAGAGACTTGCTGGATAACTGTATGTGGTCTGCTTCGTAATTTTACTGATAATTTTCTCCAGATATTTTCCATGGATTCACTCAGAATTTTCTAATGACATTTCTTTTAAAATTACTTTACATTTCCGAATCTTTCAATTTTTTTTTAATATTTGTTATTGGTAACTTTTTTTAATTGTTTTGCCTACATCTACGTCGACGTGCCTCAAGATGTTCTAGTCGATTTTCTCCATTTCTTCCTGTAAACTACTTCTGTATATTCTTGGCTCAGAGTTCATATTTTTCAGTCAGATCTTCCAATCTGATTGAATGCATGATGACTTTTTATTGTAACAATTTTCATGAATTATTTCAAAATAATGGAAGAAAATGATAATTATTTCGTGATTCAACTAACAACAGTACTCATTCAAAGGTTAAGCCAAAAACTGACTGCATTTCATGTAGGACTTTTGAAAAATCTGCTTATATTTTTCATTAAAATCGTTTTATGAATTCTTTAGTTAATTACTCGAAAAACTTCCTCTTGTTCCGGTTTTTCAGAAAACCTATGTGAGTATTCAATCTAACACCTATCGACCGGTAATGGTATTCTGGAAGAAATTTATTTGCAACAATCTTTTAAGTGATTATTGAAAGCAGCTTTGATCCGGGAGTTAGAAAGTGATAGTTCTACTGCAGATCCAACAACCTGTTTCAGAATGTCTGGAAAGTCAATCCCAGACCGGGGTAAAATTTCCAATTCAGGCACGTATTTAGTAGTTTTTTGAAGTTCACTTATAATCAGATAGATCTCACCAAAGCCCGGCTCCAAAATAACACAACCTTGTTCATTCGTGAAAATGAAAATGTTCACTGACAAAAATAATGCAAAAATTAACATCGATAAACTGCTCGTTAGATAGCAGCATTGCAAAACTCTGTTCGCCGCGTGGTGAGTGCATAGAAAATTTTGTGCCAGCCTCGCACGCGAGCATCCGCGTTGGCTTTGTTCATTGCTTTTGATCTGCAAAAGGCCGCTATCTATGTAATACGTTATGGTCCTCTGCGGTAGAATTTGATTAGTTTTCGGGCTGGTATTTTTGTTGTATTCCGTTGAAAATAGATTGGACGTGTTTTCATTTAAAGCTACATCTGAAGGAGGATTTTTTAATAAAAAATGGTAAGAATTTGATTGATCCCCCAGTTGCCAGTTGTTGCCCGTTGAGCTGTCAGAAAAACAGGCCAAAGAATGATACTTAGGGCCATCATAGACTTTCTAATGTAGCTTGAAAATTGAAAACCAAGTAAGCAATAGGTAGAGTGAAAAGGAATATATTGATGAATATATGATATTCAATTGGTTTGATGCCGATAAATTCTATGTAACCTCAAGAAACCCTGGGATTTTGGATAAACGGCTCGGATATGCAACAAGGTTTGTTTTTGCAAATGGTTCAGCAGAAGTAAAGTCTAAGTGTTAAAGCACTCGACACAACTGTTCACAGTCTATGCACGAAGCAAACTCTGCTCTATTACAACTAGAAACTGTTTTAAAACGGTAGCTAAGATCTGCATCAATCAGGAAGACGCTTCTAAGGAATAATCTATGCTAATCCATTTAAAAATACGATTGAGGAACCTGTGGTAAAAATACGAGTCCGTAGATGCATTTCGTGCCTTCTGACAACTTTATGCTTCTATTGAAGTCCAAGCTCATCGATTTAGCACCCACCGGGGGAAACTTGGGTCCTCACTCAGCTTAGTCGGTAAAGGCGCAGCTTCAAAGCAACACCATGCTGGAGGTGACTGGGTTCGAATCCCGGTCTTGCTTAGGAACTTTTCGTTAAGGAAAATTTCTCGACTCCCTGGACATATAAAGTATGATTGTACTAATGCAAAAATGGTACCTGGCATTGAAAGCTCTCAATTAATAACTGCGGAAGTGCATTTAGAACACTCAGTTGAGAGCAATAAGCGAATTGTGACAGCAATAAGCTTGAAATGCTAAACGAAGAAGAATAAGAATAAGAATAAGAAGAAGGAGGGGAGACTTGATACTATACCAAATGATTTCATTATCTCCAGTCCACTCAACCAAAGGCAATTTTTATAGTGGGTGGATTATTAAAATTGGAGATAACTCAAGGCAGACGTCTTCCAAATTTGGCGAATCGACAGCAAGATAGTAAGATGCTTAGCGACGGACCGGAAGATTCGATGAGCTACCACCCCCTTTTAATAACTGTGGAAATTCAATTGTAACACTTAATAAGCTAATTGTGACAACAATAAGCAATAAATGATAAGAAAAAATGTGTGGATTGTGTCTAAAATGTAAGAAATGCTTTTCTCCAGGAAAGGTTACATGTGCGGTGCATTTCAATAATTAATTTTAAAAAAAGGACTGGAAAGAATACCTATAGAGAAAATGAGAGCGTCATTGGGCTCATACACAACGTTGCCACATACCCGTCTTTTTTTTTTTTGGCACAGATTCTGTAAAAATCTGATTCAATTACGAAAGGCAATAAATCAAACCTCCGGCATAAAACCTGAAATAACATAGACAATCTCGAGATAAACCAAGGGCACGGCAAATCTACAAACGAAGGCAGAACTAGTTCGGCTTGTGTATTTGAATGGATGACGGAACCTAGGACAAAATCAAAAATATTTCAGGGACTGAAGCTTCAGATACAATCAGTGGAAGGGATGGGTGATGGGCATTTCAGTTGTTCAAAGTGTTCAATTGCATCCCACCATATCTATTCAAAGCCCCGTCTTGCCCAGTTAAAACTGGTATTGAGTTCAAGATTATTTTTAAATTTTATTTTTTACTTAGATAGATATCTTTATCATTGAATTATTCCGAATTTCAACTCTTTTTTTTTCGAACACCACTCAGTATGTTTCGGACACTTCGTTGGATAAGCTTTGCGACCATTTTTTTTTACCATTTTTTCACCTCTGTTGCATCCCGGGTCACCTTTCCACTCTTCTTTAACTTCTGTTTGACAACTGCTCAATACTTCACAATTGGGCGGAATTGATGGCAGTTGGATGAAGTGATGTCTTTTTCGAAGAAATCCACCTCGTTGTCTCGATACCACTGTAGTACTTATACGCTGTAGTGTCAGTTCACCAAATCAGGCCAAACCCGTACAGGTCCATTGTGAGCTTCTATGTGCGGAAAAATACGTTTTTCAGGCACTCCTGCTTGTACATTTTGAAATCCATACTGGGGTTTTTGTTCGCAACTGCAAATATCTTGCCAAATCATAAGTTCTCTTGCAAATTTGTCGGGAAAACGTCTTTCGAACGTACGTACGTTTCGTCGTCCATAAGGATGCATCCTGCGTACTTCGTAAGAACCTCATTCTACAACTTCCAGAGACATCTATTGACTACTCGATTCTACACTTTCAAATGGAACTTCCAAGCCTTAGTTCCACTACGAAAATAATTCTGCCGATCGAGAGTTTGCCGCCCACGGATCACGTTGGATTTTTGAAGCGGATGTCAAAATTTGATGTTCTTTTCACGGCATTGGTCAAGTGTAACTTCTTTGACAGCACTGAAAGAGGAAACATTTTAAAATCTTACACTAGAAGCGCTGCAGTAAAATAAATAATGCTCCCAGATATTAAGTGACTCGGAGCCTTTTATATACAGCTGTACTCTTTAAATTTAAATCCAAAGTGCCGCAATAACTGTCGACTCACCTTTTAATAATGTTTTACTTCGTGATCGATTTGAATATTGCTGATATTTTTCTTCGTCCCCTCAACTCTGGCAGCGAATCGACGAACATTAATGCCCGGTTACTTTTCGAATATTCGTAATGCCACTCGGGACTACACAAAGAATCATCGATACTGCACACTCTGTGAGGTGGCATTTGATAGAGTCCACATCACTTCACATTATTGTCGGTACAAATCTCTAAAGCAATTAACATTTCGCAGCGGAAATGTTGATCCATCTGTATGCTGTCGCGCAGCAAAAATTCATTTTCTAGTTCGGCATGCAATTGCTTTGAAGATTCATAGATTTGTACCATCAAACATTCGAAATGGCGATACTTGCCGGTCATGATATCGACCATTTGTTGATTATTTTCTCTACGACCTCAAATTTCTTACGAGAATTGAAACATTAGTTTCTGAAAAAGTCCAGAGTCCTCGAAAGGTTTCCAACGAACTCATACTTAAGATTGGAACATACATCTTGGCAGGAATTGCCATATAATTTTCTTCTACCGGGAATTGGTTTCAGAAAATAATCCAGAAGCAAAGTTATGAAATAAGCTAGCTGATTCAGCTAGTTTCGAAAGGTTTCAAACGTCTTCTGTTTTTTCCACAAAGCGAAAGCAGTTGTCTCCATCTACAACTGTCGTTCTATATTAGGGTGCCAATGGAATGTATGAATGTCAAAATTAAGGCAAATCGAAGATGGTTTACGGGTGACTCTAATTGATCCATATTTTTAATTTTCTTGAGCATGAGCATGATTGACCGCTCGAGGATGCTACTCCGTTATTGCCAGATCAGATGTTATTACACAGAGAACCAACTGATGATGCTTGGGACTAGCATACATTCTCAATGTGTAAAAACTGGTGATCCCACACTAAGGCAATACCGGCGCCGGCCTTGCCCGAATGCAGGTCAAGTAGGAAATGGGTAGGAATATGTTGACGTTATACTCGCTTTGAAGGAAACTGAGAAATCCTCTACACTTCCACGAGAAATCACTAGGATGTTGGATAAAATGGTTAGGTTTGCAGCAGGGTCCTTTTTGGTAAACGGTGTGCTTTATTCAACTAACGGCGGCAGCAAATATGATATTTAACTATGTTCCCGGTTTATTCGCTGTACAGAAATGCACAGAAAGATTATTAAAATTTTGGCTCCGATTTAAACCAACAGTAAAGATGCTGTTGGGACAACTCACAAGTGTGGGTGGTTTATTTCAATGGGATACAAGAATATGTTGAAATATCCAACATGCGGACCGATTTAAACCAACAGTAGGGATGTTGTTGGGGCCACTCATTAGAATGAATGGTTTATAACAATAGATTATAATATGATGCTAAAATATCGAGTTTGAGGACCGTTTTAAAACAACAGTAGGGATATTGTTGGGGCCACTCACAAGACTGAGGACAAGTTTGAGGACCGTTTTAAACTAACAGTAGGGATAATATGGGGGCCACTCACAAGTGTGGATGTTTTATTTCAATGGAATACAAGAATACGTTGAAACATCGAATTGGACGAACAAAAGAACCAAGCTGATGAAACGTGAAGGTAATATATTTATCAATTATGCCTAGATGAATCTAAAATACTGAAACAAAAGACATCGAACGCGAAATTCCGATTAATCAACAATAAGAAAAAGGCCACACTTAACACACATGCATGTATTTATTATTCATTTCACAAGTGTTGTAAAAATTTTGATCAAAAAGACAAGGTACCTGTAAACAAGTAATAAAGGCCAGCACTAGAGATGCAACCGAATATCCAAAATTCAACACAAATGGTTTGGTTGAAGTACCTTATGATCTATGAACTAAATACCTCTTAGTCTAAATAACAAGAGAAATCGGTGAAATGATCATTGAGTATACACAAGAAAGATATAATTTCAAATATATGTTTTGTAGAAAATACCATACTAAAATAATGATAGTAAGAATATGCAGAAAGTGTAAAACGCTTAATACAGGGGATAGCGAACCGAAACGATCGGGACAGGCAAATTCCAGCGATCACCTATGATGTGCTCTAACGCTCATAAATATTATCCGACTTAATTTTGCTGAAAAGCATTCGACTGAAAAAGAAGTAATGCCGTTTTATACGTTGTTGTTTAACCTGAGTGGCCATGGCCTCCGGACTCGGGGTTGTTCCGGGTTTTCCGGAGAGGCTATCTCACATGTTGGTTGTGATGAGATTTTGTGCTGAGATGCCGTTATCAGGCAATCGTTTTTTAGTAAACACACTAAAACAGTATTTATCCAGGCAAATGAAATGTCGATTACAAGAACTGGTCTGAATTGACCGTGATACTGGATCATTTCCGTGAAACAGGTTCTGATAAGAGGGTCCTGGATGCGGTTAACTCTTTATTTTACTCAAAACATGCCCTGTGACAGCTCTTTCTTCTTGGTTTTTTTTATCACAAACCTTATTATAAACCTAAAGTGGATCCTTCACCTACTGCTCGGAACCACCAGAACGTCTTCGAGAAATCTGTAGTAGAGGCCATTTACGATTTAACTCCAAAACATAGTGTGTGCCGCAGCTCTGGCTTCATGATTTTTCGTAATTATGATTTTTATGAGACTTGAGAAAGCCGTTGGATGCGTTGGCCTCTCCAGAACCACCCGGAACGCGTCCCCAGAATCACAACCTTGAGAGGTCACCTTTTCCGAATACCCTTACCCTTCTGAACTTAGCTTTGCCGAGAAACTAGAACTTTGTATCATACATATCAGAATCACGAGGTAGAACAAGTTGAAAATGGTCAATTTTGCATGCTCATGAGCGCCACATAGCGGAAAAATTCCTGGCTTCTTCCCCAAAGAAGCTCGTGAAGGCGTACCGAGTATATTGGAAAAGGCAATTTTCAACAGTTTGTTGCCTTGTGTGAAGATTTCCACGAGGAATTGGAGCTGGAACTACTGGATATTGTTCTGGTACGATGTTAAGCGAAGAAACTAAGAACGTTGAAGCTTGTTACCTTTTGCGAGACATGCTGAGACATTTCAGGATATAAAAACAATTTTATCAGATAAATTTGCTAAAAAGGCTACTCTGAACGTACTGATCTCAGATATGGGCAATCT
>JASCZW010012676.1:0-27761 GCA_034211315.2 Aedes japonicus
AATATAATTTATTATAGTATGTTTACAATTATCAGATGAAAATGTTTCAAAGTAAATTTATATCATAATAAATTAATTATAACTGGAGGTTGCATAATAATTTTGTAACGTTTATGTTTTTACAGTCCCTGGTCGTTGCAAGGCATCATATCATAATTTATTTATGAATATGTTATACAATTATCGAATAGACACATCTTTAACAATACATATCTAAATCAAGTTAGTCGTTACAAGGTTTTTATAATTTTGTTATTTTATGTTATACCCTTCTGGTCGGGATTCGTGGAACACGATGATCTGGTCATATTCTTTTCAGCAGAGGAAAACGATCGCTTCGAAAGCTGAATCCATATTGCTTCGATTCGTTGCTTGATTAGTTCTAGAGTTATATGAGCTCACGCTCAGAGGTTGATTCTCAATACTCAACTACTACAAAGACTTTTAGCCTGCATGAAACATTTCTTGGCTTTGAAAATCTCCCATGCCAAATGTGGTTTCATTTCTTGATTATTCCTCGAGTTATACTGACATCTCTGTTCAACTTGTAGCAGGGCCCTCACTTCCAGAAGGAAGGGGCGTCTCGAACTAACATAGGAACCTTCTCTGCTTTAAAAACATCTTACATAAACATTTTCACGCTAATCGGTACAGACGGACAAGACAATTGCATGAACTGCTTTTGGAACCAGTCGCGGCATTTGTGGTCCAGGGGATCGAATAGGAGGATAAGGGATCGGATTTTCCGGGAGAGCCTGACACAGCGGGTCAGACGCGGCAGGCCTATTCCGCCTGGTACGTGCGTTGTGTCTCAGGTGTATGTCGCATAGATTTTGGTGACACTTTCAACCCCTTGTAAAAAACAGAACAGACAGACCAGACGAACCCAGCGTTCGCTGCTGAAGAACTTGTTGGGCCATGTTGAACCAAACCTCAGAAAGATCAGAGAAGTCTGCTGCGCATTTTCTGCATCTTGAACCGATCGGTTTCAGAGACAAACGACATTTTGCGGGGTTTTGTTCGACGTTCTTACAACATGTCGCATTGTACCCTTCAGCTTTAGCGACTTTCACCGGCCTACCTGTCGCTGCGCCGCAGGGCTGCGCTTGTTCGTGGTTTCATCCTTCTTCTCCGTAGTCTCGTGCCCCGTAGAGAACCACCGGTCTTATCAACGTTTTGTGCAGCCAGTTTGTGCGGGGTGACATTTACCTGACCTCAGGTCATATTGTTCAGTTTATAGTAGCGTGACTTCCGGTAATAATACGTCTCTCCGAATTTCTCTGTTGTTATCCGACGCTAAACCGGCAAGCTAACAATTTTGGTTTTATAAGGGTTCTGAAGGCATGTGAATTAGACTTCAGAAATGCTTCGTCGCAGTTAAACTCCAGCGATGTTCCATGGGCAATGATCCGAGGTACCTGCAACTCATCAACACCTCGAACTCATCTCCGTCGATTATCATAGTTCTAACATACGAGCCCTGTGGCGCTCAATCCCTTCAATCAACAGATGCTTGGCCTTTGACGCGACCACCTTCCAGTCAACCTTTTCAATTCACGTTTCAACTGATACTTACTGATCAACTCCACCTGAAACGTTCTGCAGACAATGTGTCCACCTCGTCAGCGAAGAAGATGAACTGGCGGATTTGTGCAAAACTAATACCCATGTTAAAGTCCGCACATTTCGCGCACCTTCTAACGTGTTGAATAAGGAAGCATGAAGAGCTATGCCTTGTCGAAGTCTTTTGCGGTCATTTCAAACGATTCATTAACGCATCCGATATCTTCACGTAACACTGCCACATATCCATCACCCTTGATCATTCTGGTCAGTATCCCGGGAAAAGGTTCTCGTCCGCAAGCTTCACCGCTCTGCAATCAATAGTGGCAGCCTTAAATCAGCAGAAGTCTGCAGATATAGGTGTTTATTGCCGGAACGATAACCGCGTTTTAGGAGACTGCCTGGCGTCCGGTTGTCGATCGACCGTTCATAATCCGACTTTATTATTTTCCGCAAGTCTGCTTGCTGGCGGCGATAGATGACGGAAGATAATCTGGCACAGCGCTGTAGGTCGCGTTGAAAATATTGATCGCTCGATGGTTCTCCATTTAACATTACCCTTTTTGTATATTGGGCGGTATGTTCCCAGATCCCTAACTGTCGGTCGATACAGACAAGACGCCAACTTGTCGGGCCCATTTCTGCAAGTTCCGCTCCGATGCCATTCTTTCAACTGCATATTGTTCTAACCGTAGCTGTTTGATGCTTATCCTTGACTTCACTTATCTTCTGGTTGACACGTAAGCCTCGTCAATACCGATGAAGCCATTCCTCATAACGATAACGGTAATCCGCCTCTGCGGCAATTCAGTTTCATCGTAGTGCTGCTTCACCACCAATCACCTCATATTTCATCCGTCAAGATAGCTTCGTCTTTAAAATGTGTCGTAATTTTGGCCATGCTGGCTTCTGCATTATGGGAAGCGTCGAGCTTCAACTCATCCAGGTAACGCATATTCCGGAAGAGGTAAGTTTGCAGTCTTCGCTTCTCTATTACTTCATTTTGTCGAGTTGCTTGCCACGTAAACAACGATTTCCGCTCACCCCGCGTGATGAAGACTCAAGGGTTTGGCCGAATCCGCAGTTGTTTTGGCGCAAACCGCAATGAAGCAGGATAATGACTCGCTGACATGCGCCACGATTTTTGGAAGCAACTGCCGATGGTGTTCGATGCGAAAACTTTTTCATCAGTGAACGGCACTGACCGATAAGCTGCCCTCAGACAAGCGGTTCAGGAGAACCTGGCTTTCTCAACCGGTTTGCTTTCATGGTGTCATTCAAGCAGTGGTGATTCTAACAAGTCTTTGCTCTCGCTGAAGCTTGATCATCATGAACCATCACTGAAGATTTTTGAAATATTCAGTGATTTAGCCAACTTGCGGATGGAAATCGAAGAATTTCTCGGAAGAACGGTGCGCGTTTTCCGCCTTTTCATACGCGGTCATCAACGTTCCATGTTGGGTACCGTTTTTATGGCGTCACTCACTGTAGGTTTGCCATATTCGGATATTTACCAATCTGCAGCAGTTTTCCTTTTCGAAAAGTCTAATTACACCTGCGCGCCATTCATTCAGCTTCATTTTGAATGAACTGAAATCACAACTGTGGCATCAAACTTACTGCGTATAAAGACAATGATCAAGATATTTAAACCAACAAAGGTATACTCAGTTTAGTCATTCTGGATTGTGTAGAAGCATGCCGACAAAAAGTCTATTCGGATCCCATTGGCACACTACGATCCCTAATTGGATGCGTAACCAGGATTCACCTTGATTTATGGTCTATATTCATGTTTTCTCAGCAAATAGCAACAAGGTGCTACTAAGGATAATTTCTGAACACCTATATATCGGCAGTCTATTATAACGTTGCATACGAAACTGCAGTGAACGATCCCTCATCGCTTTGGTAACAATGATGTTCACCAGCTGTCAGTGGATGTATGTTCTCGAACAAAAAAGTCCTGCTAAATTTACCCTTGTTTCGAGCTAGAAAACAGCGAAGGACACTGGTTCGTGGGCGCTATCCGATTTACAGAAATTTTATACACCATTACGGTCAAAAGATACCCCACCTGGTTGCCGGAAGTACCGAAAACGGTGTGGTGAGGGGACGTTTAGCTACTGGTGACATCTGCCACTTGAAGAAGGTCGTGAAGAAGCACCTGAAAGGAAATCCTAGCCACTAAATTGTGGAGGATTTGAAACGCATGAGATCAAGTTTCATGGATCCGGATCCGGAGAATCAAATTTCAGACCAAGGCTTACAGAGATCCAGAGGGTTCGGACCTTTTGAACGGTAGGTGAGCAAATATGCCCAGCAACAGACGACCACAGAAAAGGAAAGCTGGTAAATACCGAAGTTACCGACGAGAAGCTTTCTTCACCGTACAACAGCTCGACCGGAATAAGCAGAACGCAGAACTTTCTTGGTTGCCAGAAAGATCCACAGGAACCCGTATGGCGTGCTGAGCCAGCCACTGACGACAAAACTTCGCTGTCTGCGTAGTGGTTTGGGTCAGAATCACCCTTGATGGATGGACTCCGCTGTTTTGCTCGCAGAGAAAGATCAACCAACATACGCCAATATCTGGGGAACTGGACTTCGCTTTCAGAGAACGTTGGAGGTCGAAATATCTGGAAAACATGAGTTTGGATGTCAAAGTGACATCTGGTGGCGGTTGGGATGAAATACCACTTCGTATTCTATCTTCGTACGATGTGTTCCTCGATCGTCTGCGACGAGTGTTTGAACGCAAGGGCGAACAAGTTGAACTTGACCAGTTTTTATTTTGATCTATTTATCCTGTTTGTTTCAATGTTGCCTTCAAACCACTGACTATATAAAGATATCGAGTTAGTATGACTTCTGTACAACCAAACGTCTTCATTATGATGACTGTCGTACAGAGACGACCTTCCACGATTCGGGTTGCGCAAATTCATTCTTAACGCTCGTTTCTTCGTCAGTCTCAGGATATGCGTTACAAATTTTCGTTGTGTGTCCCAGCAGGCTCCGGTTAACGAACAACGTTTGTACAGATGTTGGTTCTTTCTTAGGGACAATACACTGAGCAATCCTGAGCAATCCTGAGCAACTCTTAGCAGCTATGAGCATCTCTTATTTACTGGATTCATATTGTGATACTTAACATTCTTATCTTTTGTAAAGCTTGGTTTTGACAGTGAAATGTCATAATCAAAATAAAAAAGTTCTGTCGTGAAGGGTAACCATATCAACGCTGTGGTTATCCTCACCTGCTTGCTTTTTAAATTAACATGTAATTAATAATAATTTGTGTATATTATGTTGCGCTGTTTTTAACTTGGATTGAACTTGTGTCGGTCTCAAGCCCAATCACAGTTAATTTCAAGCCCCCATGTGCTATCCACCTGGAGCCGACTACTCCGTATGAAATTCAATTAGTCTCGCCTTCATCAGGCCTCTCATCTAAGTATGCAACTCAGAATGATTTCAACCTACAGAACTTTCACTTCTGGACCCCGATAAAAAACAGAGAGTGGATAAATTTGATGAATCCTGATCAACTTTGAAGGAAAAAGGTTACTCACAATAAAGCTGTCTTGGCCCTTGGTTCTTTCTGCCATCGATCTTTGCAATGAGTCAAACTTCATGCCCAGGAAAAGCACTCATTACTATTAAAGGGCGAACACGAAATTATTGCGACACATTCAACAGGGCATAACTTTTTTACCATTGGGTAAAAATCAACCAGATTTGCACACTTTCTCATTGATGTGTATTGTTTACATGCTGTCAAACTCGAAGTCGTGTTTTTCGATTCAACGAAAATGGAGGTGAACCAACGCGAGTCGAGAGAACAAATTCTTTCCAAACACCTGGAATTTCTGACCTGTCGCACCGGCAGTTAGGGAAAAATGTTGAACATTCACCATTCAACCATCTCCAGAGTGTTGAAGCGGTTCAGGAGCGGTTGACGTTGGACCACGGCAAAGGAGCTGGAAGAAAACCGGGACCGGAGAACAAAAAGACGGAGGGAAAGGTGAAGCGGATGATTAAAGCAAATCCCAACGTCTCAAGCCGTGATTTGGCTAAAAAGATCGGCATGTCGCAGAGCTACGTCCAGAATGCAAAGAAGGGAGCTGGACTACATACATACAAGGTAGAGAACTTCCCAAACCGCGATGAGCAGTAACAATCGACGACTAAAACTCGGGCACGGAAGATCTACGAGAAGATGCTGACAAAATATGGCTGTTGTGTGATGGACGACGAAACGTATATAAAAGCCGATTTTAAGCAAATTCCGGGGTTGGAGTTTTTCACCGGCAAGAGCAAGTTCTATGTGGACGACAAATTTAAGAAGAAGAAAATGTCCAAGTCCGCCTCCAAATATCTCATTTGGCAGGCCATCTGCTCTTGCGGACTGAGGAGTGAGCCTTTCGTGACAAAGGGCACAGTAAATGACGAGATCTACAAATCTGAGTGCCTCGAGAAGCGCCTTTTGCCGTTCTTGCAGCAGCACGACGAAGCTCCGCTATTTTGGCCAGATTTGGCATCATGCCACTATTCTAAAAGTGTCCTGGAGTGGTATGAGGCCAGTTCTGTCCATTTTGTTCCAAAGGACATGAATCCGCCAAACTGTCCGGAGCTGCGCTCGGTGGAGAAGTACTGGGCAATGATGAAGCGGGAACTTCGGAAGAGCAAGAAGACAGTCAAAGACGAGAAGGACATGTTAAGAAAATGGAAAAAAAAACTGAGAAACTGGTACCGAATGACACTGTAAAGATTTTGATGGAGGGCATCAAGCGAAATGCGTTCAATTTTACACTCAAGGCTCCATCGATTAACTTTTCTTTTGATTTTTGAAGTAAATATATGTATAAAACTACCCTAAAATTTTGGTATGATTCTAAACATTATAAGAAAATTGGCATGACATTTTCGGTGTGGCAATAATTTCGTGTTTTCCCTTTGTGCCAGCAGGTTTTGACGAATTCCAAGGATGCCTGCTCATCGACAGTGAAACCTACGTCAAAATGAATTTCGTACAGCTTCCTGGCCATAAAGTCTACATGACGACGGCACGAGGAGATGTTCCTGCGAAGTTTAAGTTTGCTTTTATGGACAAATTTGCCAAAGAAAACCTGATGATTCGGCAAGCGATATGCTGCTGCGGATCAAAGACCAAAGTGTTCATGACGAATAAGACGATGGACTCGAAGCTGTAGAAGGAAGAATGCCTCAAAAACCGCGTACTACCTTTCATAAAAGACCATACAGGTCCCGTGAAGTTTTGGCCAGATTTGGCGAGTAGCCACTGCAGCCGGGAAGTCATCCACAGCGACCATAACGTAGATTTCATCGATAAAAATATAAATCCTCCCAACTGCCCGCAGTTCCGGCCCATCGAGAGATTTAGGGCAATAATGAAGCGGAAGCTTAAGAAAAGTGGATTAGTGGGAGAAATAAAGAAGAAAGGGCAAATTTCCATTAGAAAAAAAATGGAAATGATTTATATTTATATTTTTTACTTAAAGTACAGAGTTACCTTTGTTTTGATGTATTCAACTTATTTGTACGTCTATCCGTTGCCGAGATACAGATGATTTTATCATACCGTATTCTAAATGAGCAAAGCTTTACTGTTTAGACAGTCTTAAAAAATGAAGAGCGGTGTTTTGTCCAATGGAAGGCATCTTTCGAAACCGCAAGATTTCCTTGCATATATGGAGCCAATTTTTCTTCCTCTCTACACTGATAAAAGTTGTTGAGTTTGTCCAAAACTCCCCCTCATTCAAATGCCCCACCCGGTGCACTTCACTGTACCTTCCGGCATAAGTTCGGCCCGAAAACAGGTGTATTAGATGGTGTTTTAAAAAGATATTTTCCAGCAAAGTTTTCATCACTTCAAATGGCGCTTGGTGTCTGCGGACGGGGGTGGCGCTGGAAGAAGCACCAGTGTGGTGGTACGGTATCTTTTGTGACCCATGAAAAACTCTTTTTGAATGGGAGAAGTTTTTGCTTCTGAAGATACATCTAGAAAGTCGTTCACAGTTGCTTTAATGGCGTTGTTTACTCTTTAACCGAAAAGAAAATCGGACCAAAGGTGATGCGAGATACTTGTTGGCATTTCTGCAAGACTTGAACCAAGTTTTATTTAATGGGATCCTTGGAAAACAAACGCAAATAAGTTCTCCATCCAGCATTAAGAGCGATCTCATTAGTCTTGTTCTTCTGGTGGAAATGTAATGCATTGCAACTATGTACTCTTCCTTACACAAGGCAAACACATTTGGCTTAATCTTTTCGTTGTTCGTTCGCTCCCATGTCGTTCTCCCTTGCACTTGCATAGCAAGACCATCAATTCCACTAACAAAGGGTTGTTCAAATTTACCATACAGGATGAATCGAGCAGACTCAAGTTCTAAATTTGATCGACCCTAACTCGTACCGCACTCCAAACAGCCCACGACAGAAAATGTCATTACGCGACCAGTGCTCTGTGGTTCCGGTTCCGTTTCAATTTTCCCCAACAAGCCACCAGATGTGATATCCAGCTAGACGTACAGCAAACTTTCTGTTGGGGAAAAAAAGCGCCTATTAGGTTGTCACTGATCCGAGTCACCGGGAAACTCAATGACTGACGAGAGGACGGGATTGACGAATGCGAAAGTGGTGCAAAAATAGGATACAACTGTGGGGCGCAGTGAAAAGAAGATATGTGTGCACTTCCCATGGCACCGTCGCCCGACGTATAAACTGCGGTTGCAGTGCAGCAACTGCGTCGGGCGAGAACCCGAGAGAGGCAGACGGTGATAGTTATCGTGTTTAACCAAATGCCAAATTCAATTAGTCAGTTGTTATTATGTCCGGGCGGCGTCCGCCTTCATGCCGATATTGGGTATGTGGGATTGTGCAATCGCGTTTGGTTCAATCGGGAGAAACTGTCACTCATGAGTCGATCCCATTTGAGGTTTTGCCAAAACTGCGATTTTCAACAGAAATGGTAGCGTAGCTCTACCTTCATAATTCTGGAAAAACGCATAAAGTTAGTATCGTACAGCATCAATTTCCCGACACATAGGCTGATCACATTTTTCATGTTCTCCGCTTTACATAACTTTCAAAACTTGACGATGAATTCTCTTCTGTGTCATCAAGGATATTCATATTCATATACATCATATTCAAGGAGAAACTGATGTGAAATTGAAATGAAATTGAAATGAAATTGAAATGAAATTGAAATGAAATTGAAATGAAATTGAAATGAAATTGAAATGAAATTGAAATGAAATTGAAATGAAATTGAAATGAAATTGAAATGAAATTGAAATGAAATTGAAATGAAATTGAAATGAAATTGAAATGAAATTGAAATGAAATTGAAATGAAATTGAAATGAAATTGAAATGAAATTGAAATGAAATTGAAATGAAATTGAAATGAAATTGAAATGAAATTGAATTGAAATTGAAATGAAATTGAAATGAAATTGAAATGAAATTGAAATGAAATTGAAATGAAATTGAAATGAAATTGAAATGAAATTGAAATGAAATTGAAATGAAATTGAAATGAAATTGAAATGAAATTGAAATGAAATTGAAATGAAATTGAAAATGAAATTGAAATGAAATTGAAATGAAATTGAAATGAAATTGAAATGAAATTGAAATGAAATTGAAATGAAATTGAAATGAAATTGAAATGAAATTGAAATGAAATTGAAATGAAATTGAAATGAAATTGAAATGAAATTGAAATGAAATTGAAATGAAATTGAAATGAAATTGAAATGAAATTGAAATGAAATTGAAATGAAATTGAAATGAAATTGAAATGAAATTGAAATGAAATTGAAATGAAATTGAAATGAAATTGAAATGAAATTGAAATGAAATTGAAATGATATTGAAATGAAATTGAAATGAAATTGAAATGAAATTGAAATGAAATTGAAATGAAATTGAAATGAAATTGAAATGAAATTGAAATGAAATTGAAATGAAATTGAAATGAAATTGAAATGAAATTGAAATGATGAATTGAAATGAAATTGTAGAAATGAAATTGAAATGAAATTGAAATGAAATTGAAAGAAATTGAAATTGAATATTGAAATGAAATTGAAATGAAATTGAAATGAAATTGAAATGAAATTGAAATGAAATTGAAATGAAATTGCTGTAGTTCAAAGTGATAGAACACCATCCTGAGACTGTAATCTTTTTAAAGAAACATAGCTTTAATACTGAAAATCTAAAACAAGTAACAGAAAGAGCAATTTATAATTTTGATTGTGCTCTATTGTGGTCTGACTAATCTGAAAAACCCTATTCAAACCACAGAGAAGAGAAGCATTGAGTGAATGGGCAAAACGGTAACATCTAGTTCCGGATAAAAGTGCGAACTTTCCAGCTGTGTATGAACTAGATCTGCCGCAGTTGACGTACCATAATGAGTGCATATTCACCCGAAGTACTTTCACTGATACTGCAACAGTGTTTGGCCATTCAGTTGACCAAGTCAGGCCATCCACCGGTTAAACGATTTTCAGAACTTTCTCTCGGCTAGCCTGCAGTGCTGGTGGAATGCTTCGCTGGCCGCAGCATCCAAATTGCTCAAATAGCTTGGCCACATCTCGTCCAGAATGCAGCTGATTACTGCGGAACTGTGTGATACAGATAAGTTTTCTCTTTTCTTATTTTTTTCTGTCAATGACAATATATATTTTTAGAGATTTTTGAAAAGAAGCAGTCAAAAACAATTGTGTAATTTCTCAATTCTCTGGATCCAACTCGTTCTCAACAGTTATGGTCAGTTTTTTTTTTTCGTTGATAGATGGATTTTAAGGTTCATTACGGATATGACAATTTTAATAACAGTTATATCCAGAAACAGCTTTTTATATTTTTGAACAAATATTTCGATTTTTTTTTTAGTATCTATGTGTAGCGGAAAGCATTCCGTTCCAGTTTTGATGTGTATTCTCCGAATTCACGTCAAAACTAAATAAGTGAGGGCTACACGGTAAGCTTCCTTTACCCATTAATGGGTACGATTTATTATTATTGTTATTCCTCCTGTGGCTTTTTCACGCATTTTACTGAAAAACGGCGCCTACCTATATAAATGGGTAGACGCCGTTTTACGGTAAAATGCGTAAAAATTTCCACAGAAGGAATAACAATAGCAATAAATCGTACCCATTTATGGGTAAAGGAAACTTACCGTGTATATGCCAACAATCAGGTGCCAATTCAGGCATTCCTTCAAGTATTAGTTCTCTTTTGGATGTTTAACGAAGCTGTGAAAATATGAGCCTACAGTTAAAAAGTAATGCGTTCATCATTCATTGACAATAGCTTTTGAATGGACCAAAGGGCCGGCAAATCCAGAAAAGTTAACTTTTTTTGCAAGGGCCTTTTCATAAACCACGTAGACTCATTTTTGAACATCTTACCCCCCCCCTTCGTAGGCTTGCCTCCATACATTTTTTAATTTTTTGTATGGAGCGTACACTTTTGCCAAGCCCCCCCCCCCCCCCAAAAAGTCTACGTGGTTTATGAATAGCCCCTAAGGGCAATAGCACGCAGCTCAAATTTAACCAGACAATGAGAGATTTTTTTTCAGGGGTCATAACCATTATCCCAAAAGTGGGAAAATTGAAAAAAAAATGAAAAAATAATCATTTACATTTTATTTGTTAACTGGAAATATATAAACAATGAACGAATAAATGAGTGACTATGTCAAACAATGGAGAGGCAGAGTATTCCTCCAAATTATTATAACTAGGTCATCTATATATATTTATATAAATGGATTTCGGTCTGTCTGTATGTCTGTCTGTCTGTCTGAACCTAATAGACTCAAAAACTACTGAACCGATCTGCGTGAAATTTTATATGCCGGGATTCTTATGATAAAGGGCGCTCCCACATAAATGAAACACTCATTTCTACATAACTCGAGAACTAATCAAGCAAAAGTAACCAAATTGAGCATGTGTGAGGTATTAAAGGCAAGAAAGGTTTCTATGATGGTTTCAGATCCCTCCCCGTCCTGAAAGGGGGAGCTCCCATACAAATGAAATACAATATTCTATATAACTCAAGAACTAATCAAGCAAATGGAACCAAATTTGACATGTGGAGGTTTTGAAGATAAATACTGTTTCTATGGTGGTTTGAGACCCCTGTGCCCTCTGAAGGTGGGGGGGGCTTCCATACAAATAAAATGCAAATCTATGCATAACTCGAGAACTATTCAAGTAAATGAAACCACATTTGGCGTGTGGGGGTTATTGGACGCATAATTTTTGTATATATTAAAATGAATTTCTGTCTGACTGTCTGTCCGACCGATCGGAGTAAAAATATATATACATGGATTTTTGGGGCTGGCGAAGTTTCTTGTGATAGTAACAGACCCCTCCCATTTCTTTAGAGGGGAGCTTTCATGCAAATAAAACACAAATATCTGCATAGCTCGAAGACCAATGAAGCAAATGGAATAAATTTTTGCATGTGGAAGTTTTCGAAGGCGAGAAAAGTTTTATTTGTAGTTGGAAACCCCTCTCCATTCAGAAAGGGAGGGTTGTCATACAAATGAAACACATTTTCCTGCATAACTTATGAAGTAAGGAAGCTAATGGAACCAAATTTGGGTGTAGGTTTTTGAAGGCAAGAAATGTTTCTTCTCCCCTTCCTGAAAAGTAGGAGGGAGTGGGGCTCCCACACGAATGCAACACAAATTTATGCATAACTCGAGGACTAATCAAGCAAATAACCAGCAAATGAAAGCAAGAAATGTTTCAATTGTGGTTTAAACCACTTCCGACCTATTGAAGGATGGGGGGGGGGGGGCTTCCATACAAATGAAACACAAATGTCTGCATAGTTCTAGAAGAAATTCAGCAAATGGAACCAAATTTGGCAGGTTTTATTAGGTAGAAAATGTTTCTATGGTGGTTTGAGACTTCTCCTCCTTTTTGAGGAGGCGGTCTCCCATACAAACAAAACACAAATTTTTGCATAACTTGAGAACTAGTCAAGCTAATGGAAACAAATTTGGCACGTTGAGGTTAATGAACGTGAAAAATATTTCTAAGGTGATTTGAGATCCCTCCCTTTTTAAAAAGGGGGTTTCCCTTACAAATGAAACACACATTTCTGCATAACTTGAAAACTAATCAAGCAAATGAAATCAAATTTGGCCTGTGGGGGTTTTTGAAGGCAAGCAATGTTTTTGTGGTAGTTCTAGACCCTTCCTTTGTCTGAAAAGGGGGGCTCCAATACAAATGAAACACAAATTTCAACCAAACCTGAGAACTATCCCTACAACTATTCAAATTTGTATGCAGGGGTTTTAAGGGGCCGGAAAAGGATCTTATGATAGTTCGACATCCCTCTTCTCTCAACAAGAGGGGATAGAATACAAATAAAGCTCAAATTTCAGAATAAATCAAGAATTAATTAAAAAAATGGAACCAAAGGGCATGTGGGGTTTTTTGTAGGTAAGAATTGTTTCTATGGTGGTTCGAAACTGCTCTCCAATCAGAAGTCGATGGCTCTCATACAAATGAAATAGAATTTTTCTTGCATAACTGGAGAACTAATAAGGCAAATGGAATCAAATTTGGCATGTGAAAGTTCCCGTAGGCAAGAAATGTTTCTACGGTGGTTTGAAACCCTTCTCCTCTTTAGAAGGAGGGTCTTTCATACAAACGAAACACAAATTTAAACCAAACATGAAAATTATCCCTACTGTTATGAAAATGTGTATGCAGGGGTTTTTGACGCAGGACAAGATTCTCATGACGGATCGAGACTCCTCGCCCGTCTGAAAAGGGGGTTCCAGTACAAATAAAACACAAATTTCTGCATAATTCGAGAACTAATAAAGAAAATGGAACCGAATTTGGCATGTGGGGCACTTGGCACTTGGAGGCAGAATTTCTTTTCTTTTCTTTTAGGTGGTTCGAGACTTCTCTTGAAGGGAAAGGGGGCACTCTCAAGCAAAAGAAACTAAAACACAAAATATGTATTTCTCGGGTAAGCAGCATGTTCTGATAGAAGTTTGAACCCCTTCTTAGACAACAAAGGGGAAAGTTTAATTTACTTTCAGTGCTGCATTATGCACAAGAAGTTAATCGAAGGTTATGCAAGAGAAAATTACGTTCAATCTGACAGAATACGGCTTCGTTTGAAGATAAATGTTTTATCTATGAAATGCTTTTACACAAAAAAAAAAACAGTAGAAACTACCGATCCAAAGATTAAATTAAAAACACAAACCTTCGTTTTTTCTGGCAGAAATCACACAAACGAAAATATTTAAGCAAATTCATTCCAAAAAAACAAAATTACAAAAGCGCCAGTTGTATTAAATTTTCATTCATTTAGTTGCAAGCTTAGCAAGGCTCATACCGGCTTCAGCTAATATAATATCAATATATTTATGAAATAATTAAATGGAGAGGAAAAGTTACCCTCAAAAAGAAATAAAAAACAAGAGAATGTAATGGAAGTTACAGGAGTCACGGGAAACCTACTTCTACCTGAAATAAATTGAAAGAATGGACTTAGCAATTGAATGTCCAGACAGGGTAAACGTAATCGAAATTGGACTTTTTGTTAATGTCCAAGGGTTAATGTTTTTAAAAATCTCAGAAAAAAATAATGCAAGAGTTGAGCCTATTCTTCATTCATTTATTAGGGGGTTCTGTGGTGACCCGATCTGAACTTAATTTATGCCACTATGGAGCGCTACAATGGCGAGTGAGTTTATTGAAAGAAAAAAAAAACAGTTTCGCGTATGAAACATGGCGACTTAGTATTGCATAACATTTATGTTATGCTTGCTAACTCTTTTTGTTTTCCTGGTATTAATGCCAGTTGAACGTTGGTTAAGAATGTTTGAGTATAGAGAACAAAAGAGAGAGCGTAGGTTTATTTTAAGGTTTAAGTTTATGTTCGTCTTTTTTAATAAAAAGAGTCCAATTTTTACCACCGACCCGTCAGCTGGTCAGTATTGTCAATCGTCACGTTTTATTTCGAAAGAAATGATGACATCCATCCGCAGTAGTCCGGTTCAGCGACGTTACATTTATTCATATGGTTCAAATGTTACAGTAGATTTTCTATGTGCCATTTTTATCGAATACACCCTTTAAGACCAGTATTGTTTTCATAAAACAACATACCACGTCGAAATGTTCAACCATCCCTACTCCAATCAAGAACACGGATTCTAAAAGTCGTAAGTGCATATGAAAAGTTCTTTATCATTAGCTACCTTATTACGCACGGAAAGTCAGTATTTTTTAGTGATGAAATTATAGCGTAAGGCCTCTCATTTACAAACCTTAAAGACTGTATTCGATGAAACTTAAACACACAAAATAGGTCACCAAAAATTTTCCTTGAGCCCGATTCTTTTCAAACTTTCTGAAAATAAAGTACTACTAAAAGGTTAAGTTTTGACATCATTGGTTTATTGAACCTCTTCTCCCAACCTAAATGCCCGCACCTTTGCCTTGACCCCTTTCATCAAATTTTGGGCAATGATAGTACCGACTTGCTTACTTACTTTTAACCACACTTTCTTTAGTTCAAGTACATTTTCTATCAGTTTTGGAATTTTAACGAGCTTTGCCTCCATGATTGCCCAAATGTTTCGATTGGGCGAAGTTCCGGAGTGTTTGGAGGGTTGACGTCTTTTGGTACAAAAACTACATTATTATCTTTGTACCAGTCTAAGACGGGCCGGGCATAGTGGCAAGATGTCAAATCCGGCCAAAACAGTGTCGGGCCATCGTGAGATCTCAAGAAGGGCAGAAGTCGTTTTTGGAGGCATTCGTCCTTGTAGATTTGTCCGTTGACGGTCCCAGAGGTGATGAAGGGCTGACTCATTTCGCCACATCTGCAGATCGCTTGCCAGACAAGGAATTTTTGGCGAATTTCGACAGTTTCTTCTTCCGTACACTCTCCGGAACGGCCAACTTTAGAGGTGGCGACTTAGTGTTCCTGTCCTGGCATTTGTTTGGTGTCGGCTTTAATGTAGGTCTCATCGTCCATCACAATGCAGAACGGTTTTGTGAGCCACTCCCTGTACAGCTTTCTTGCACGAGTTTTGGCCACCGAGTTCTGTTTATCGTTCCGGTTCGGTGCCTTCTGGACCTTGTAACATGTAATCCAGAACGTTTCATTGTTTTCTGCACAAAACAAACTGAAAATTTCGCCTTTTTCGCAACTTCCCTGATCGAAATGTTGGGATAACGCTTAAATTGGTTCAATGCCATCCTGGCCTTCTCCGGATTTGATGTGCCACGTTTTTTTGGCAGTACCATTTTTCCGCTTGGTTGTCTTACGGTCCTTGAACGTTTCGATCACATGAGATACGGTTGAATGTGCGATTCCGAGCTGTTTTCCGATCCATCGATGAGAAGCGTTTGGATTTTCGAAATGAGTGCCCAAAATTTGTTGGCGCACTATTTCTTCATTCGAAGCCATCACTGAAATCACTCGACCGATTTTCACAAAACTCATTACACAATTGACACAACACAATGAAATACATTCAGTTAAAATTTTAACAATTTTTACCCACACGCTAAAAAGTTACGAACAATTGCGTGTGTCCAAATTTCATTGAATACAGTCTTTAATCACCAAAACTGTGATTCTACAGTTGATTCTTGGAACCGAAGAAACTGTTCAACAACCACCTGCGGATCGACGACAATCTCAACCTTCCCATGTGTAGAACGATTCAGAGTATGACAACAAATTACATCTGATTATCCTCCGAAGCACACTTCCTCTAATTTCTCAGGCACCATCAGCAGCGTCATTAGAAATTAATTCATTAGGCACTAAACGGCTTGTCCCACATCGTTCCATCGTTCTGGTCGGAGCTCGAAACCACGACGACAGAGATAATGAAACACACTGAAGGTAGATCGGTCGTCTACGCTGCGGGGGCAGTGCTACCAAGTTGATGAATCACGTGTAATTTTCGTACTTTTACTATCTCCTCCTCAAACTTACGAGAACAACGCACCCACCATGGCAAGGATTTCCCTAATTCCAGTAGCTGAATTGTGGGTGAAAGCGAACGAGGAACTCTATCAATCAAAGTGGCCCACATGAGAACACGTGGAAGAACGGCAGCATCCACGGCACACTTGTCCCTACCATCAGCATGGAAATTGGTGGTGCTGTAATTAAATTTCAAATACCTTGCTGAAAAGTACACAGCCTGGGCTTCCTCGCTTCGAAAACCGATAGACACGAGGGTAGGACGGATGGGGGAATAGTCTTACCTCGAAATCCCAAATTAATTGTTCCGGATGCTCTGCATCGTACCCACCCCATGGGCAAGTACCGAGTCGAGGAAGCACTCTTGACTGGTCCAATTTGAGATTTAAGAGGATTCCCGGTAAGAGTTCTCTTCTGCGAACGTCGAATAGATTGAAATTAATGTT
The DNA here is from genome assembly GCA_034211315.2 of Aedes japonicus. Lineage (NCBI taxonomy): Eukaryota > Metazoa > Arthropoda > Insecta > Diptera > Culicidae > Aedes > Aedes japonicus. The sequence goes on from JASCZW010012676.1 coordinate 17,045, forward strand.
CGATGAAATGTGGTTGAAGTTCGTCAAGAGGTGGTTGGCTGGATGGTGAGTGCAATTCTCCAGAATCATTCTCTGGATAAGAGCGTACTGTCTACTGCTTGCATCCGGAAATAAGATCTTTCAAATAGGGGAGGCAAGACAAACAATTGATTCTGAAGATATCTCAACTGGTCCTTCGGAATGCAATTTTGGTTCCTTCCCGAATTAAAAAAAAAAGCGGACTTGTTCGACTGGAAGTCAAGCACTGTTCACCGGCCCTCGTTGCTACGTAAACATTTCATCAAGTTCTTATAAATCATCGTAATCAACAGGGAATATGTATGCATTCTTGGAAGACTTTCAGTAGCTGCCCATCAGGTACAACACAAATCCCATTAAATAACGAATATCCCCCTTCACACAAGAAGTACGCACCGCATCTAAGAACGGAACCCCTCTTGACTTAACTTTCGGTAATAACGTAAAAATCCCCTCAAATGTGATGGGGTCAATCAACCGATGGCAACAAGGGGGTAGTAGCAAGTGGGCAACGGAGCAGAACAACAACGTAAGCAATCTTCTGCTTCGATATTCATTCATTATTCACGATGTCGTCGTTTACGGTTCGTCAGTCAGCCAGCCGGAATCTCGGGAATTGCTTTCTTTTCGGCGCAGCAGACGAACTGCTGAAATTCCAAGATCCTTCCATTCAACACCTACATCATGCATGGGGCGGTTCCACCCTCGCGTGGCATCACGATTTCAACCTGGCCGGAAAAGTAGGGTGCCACGAAAATTACGACGACGACGACGACGACGACGACGACGATGAATTTCGTGCAGTGTTGATGGTTCTTTTGGTTGAGAAGCCGGATCACTTCCTTTTTCTCCCGAAGGTTGTGTTTTTGTGCAGGAAATATGAGAAACGGTATTTTAATTACATTAAAGATTAACGCGTGTGCAGGGATCCAGCTATCCAGAAACAAGGGTCGCATGCAGTAGAGGGTGTGAGATATTGCAGAGCTGAGGGTTGGAAACGGCCTGTCATGAACAGGCAAGGCGTTGGGTACAATTCTACAGTAACGGAGGGAAGGTTGGTGAGCAACTAATCTTGTTTTATGGACATATGGGTGAGTAATTGGTTTTATGGAAATAAGGTGTGAATTTAATGGTTCGCGTCGAGGTATCATGAATGTTGAAGGAAGAGGTAGCAGCAGTTTAAGCAGGAAGCCTAACCTTGGGTTGTAAAATTTTCTTAAAATCGACAACACAGATCTCAATAATCATTTGGGTTTTTGAATGTTTGAGGAGTTTTTATTTTAGGCCCAATACGTCTGCTGGTTTCTTCAATGCATGCATCATTCCTTTGGATGGTTCATCAGGTGATGATAGGGTGTCCTGTCAAGTTTCAAAAATCCTGTCAGTTTGAGTACCTCGAATCATTGGTTACGTCGGATAACAACTGCAGCAGAGAAATTCGGAGACGCTTAATTATCGGAAGTCGTGCCTAAAGCCCGGTTCAAAGTAAATTTGGACGCATTCAAGTTATCATAACTCAAGATCGATACCATCATGATCTGCACAGTCGCTGGAGAACATTGTACCAGCGAACTTATTCCACTTTAAATGTATTTGTTGTGCATTTGTCACTTTTTTACTGCTTCATAAAATTTTCCGCTTCACAATTGCCCAATATTTTTCGATCTGTCTGAACTCAGGGCAAATCGAAGCTTTAAACTCTTTGGTGACGAAAACAACAGCATACCATTCTATTACTTCCTCAGAGTAGTGGCAGCTGGCTAGATACGACCAAAACATAACATTGGTCTTGTGTTGCCAACTGAAGGGTTAAATCCGCTTTTTCAGACACTCTTTAATGTAAACCTTCGACGTCATTGTGTGAGAAATGATGAAAACCTTGGTTTTAAGGCCACAACTGCAGATTCCTTGCCAAAACATTAGTTTCCGAGCAAACTTATTAGCAAAAACAAATATGTTCCTGGAAGGGACATCCCCACGACCAGTTGCTAGGTAAACTTTTCGTCCGGTGATTTGTTTATAATCCGTTTTGGCATATGCTCCGTCATCCATTAAAAAACAGCATTTCATCAAAACTCGTTCGTATAGTAATCGTGCTTGCTTTTTGGCCACTAAATATTGTTTCAGTTAGCGATTCGGATGTTCACTGGCACAAAAAGACTTAATTTCTTCTCTTGAAAGGAAGTTACGTACGGTGGAAAAGCTGGAATCGTATTTCTTTGCCAAATCACGTATGGAATTTTGTAAACTTAAATCAAATTTTTTTCTATGATCTCTTTAGAAAAGTTGTAGTGGGACTTTTATGCCTAGAATTTCAACATGGGACAATCTAACTTGATGTTTTTTTTATACAAACTCAGAACAAAGTATATGATTTTTTGTTTGTATCCAATAGTATAGTTAAAAAATTAAACATGTATTGAAAGAGCGGCAATTTGACCAAAAGCAACATGGGACAGTTTGAACTCCATGTTTGTTGAACCACGCCATAGTCGCTCTACTTGTATGAACTGAAGCATTATCTTGCTAAAATGTGTAGCCAACTCGACGATTTTGTCGCAAGAATGGTAGCAAGTAACTTTGGAGTATCTCAATGTACTCCCGACAGTTCATTCTGGTATGTATGTATGTAGGAAGCCACCATCCTAGCGTGGGCCTTGCCCTGCATGCGGTTCCACTTAACAGAAAGATCATGCTTTGTTACCATTTTAAATTCAACATACCGCTGTATGAAGGGCCAAAAAGGATTGGGCAGGTCCGTAAGCAGAGACACTTACGCGAAACCTGCGGGAAAAAGAGAATCTCCTTCCAGCAATATGATCCAATAAAACGAATAACAAAATACGCAATTCAATTAAGCTTTCCACTAGATGGTTTGTTTGAGAAAGGCGCGTCAAATTCATTACAACTGTTGGAGTGGAATGTAGCAATCATGAATGATAGACACATCCCCTCCTAGACTCCGGTTGGCCATCCACTCCATTGTCCAATTGAAACTTCAATGATGCCCTGATGCACCCTCCCATCCCAGTATTTATATGTTTTAAATCAATGAAATATAATAAGGTTCATGCAATATATATATAGATTAAATATGGAATATATAAATGAAATAAGTATATATAAGGAGTATGTAATTTAGGACGGAAAAATTGGTCGCATGTTCTGTATGTTTTCAAAATTGTATACCTTGCATGTCGAAATTTCCTTTCTGCTGGTTCTTGGGAGCAATAACATGTAACAGTTGTCAGAACCATTAAACATAATACAATCAGAAGCAATAGTTAATATCCAAATGCTGGTCCATGGTTGCTAAAATTTTTAAAATTAGTAACACCAACTGTCGAGCCTGTGAAGAACAATAATAAATCAACAAGGAAACATCATCGGATTTCAGAACTAAGAACGAATGTCTGCCGCAGATTTTTCAGTCTCATGTATTGAAGGCGCTATATACGTCTAAATAAGAGGAGTATGGAGAAAGGGATTAGAGAGTAATTGAAATTAAAAATAATATACATTATCTGTCAAGTAAAATTAGAACAATAATAATAACAACAATGATGATAACAAGATTATTGAATAAGTAATGGGCTTCATGAGTCAGATTTGCAGTTATTTCAGATTTGTAAAACATCCAAATCCGGCGCAGCATAAAATGAAAAACACATTTAGAACTAACTGCAAGTGTAACGCAGCTTCAGTTCCAGCTTCTTGTAGTCAAGGCACTAGATACTTCTAAATCGTGAGAGGGAGAAGAACGGCTCAAAATCATCGTTGGACAAATAAGACAATAATTGAAAGTATATAATCTATAATGTCAAAATATTAAGACAATACTAACATAAATCATGAAACCTTAGCAATGATAAATGGAAATGATTTGGGATGCAACTGATAGATCAATATGTTATATATATATATATATATATATATATATATATATATATATATATATATATATATATATATATATATATATATATATATATATATATATATATATATATATATATATATATTTATATATATATATATATATATATATATATATATATTTATATATATATATATATATATATATATATATATATATATATATCAGTGGCGTCTCGTGAGAAAATTAACTGGTTGTGCACTTTCTTTCGAGACCCGGTCGTCAATTTTGACAGCAATATCTCCAAAGTCTTCCTTCGCTGAGTCTCTTGTGATATGCCACAAAAAGTACCTTGTCAATGTCCCGAAATAACAGAATAAAATTGCAACTAGCCAGTGAGTAAAACTACTATGTGCAGACCACAAAGTGCACAAAACAGACACTAACTCATCGGCAATCAAGTTATAGGAATAAAAAAACATCTACAAACGATCCACGTGTGGTATATACAGGATCTGGTGCACCATTTGAAATGCCCAGTCTGCTGCGAGTATTAAAGGAGTATTAAATCGATGAATTTGATAATACATGAAATATAAAATTTTAGACTCGTGCAGTGCACGAGGTGCACATATGGACGAGACGCCACTGATATATATATATATATATATATATATATATATATATATATATATATATATATATATGATATAAAATAATAATAAAAATTATATGCGGAATTACACGTATGCAGATTGTTGTTCAGCTGCAATTGTATTAAAAAACTTGACTATTCATTATGAGCCTGAAAGTTAACATATATTTTAGTAACGAGAATTAAAAAATGAATTAAACATTATTATACAAAACTTTGGAATTTGGAGTTATATATCATATAAAGAATAGTTTATTTAAATATCGATGTGCTGATCCGTTTGCTTGTATCGAAATAACCATTTGTTATGGATCTCAGGGTACTAAAATGTTTTTTTAAATGAAATAAATTAAAATGCAACAATATATCATCATATCATAGCATAACGGAGAATAATTATATGAAATAATAAAATAATATCATTGAAAAATTATAATATTAGAATTCATATCTGTATCTAAGCTGATCACTCTCTCATCAAAGACTTCAGTAGTATTAACAATTAACTAAATAAAAAAATGATATTTTATATAAAAACGTGAACTCGGCAACAAGCAGCAACAACATACATTCCACACAGTGTGGGATAGGTGGGTTAAAATTTCCAAATACCCTCAACTTCAAAGCTGAAGATGAAATATCTTATCAAAGACATAATAATCAATATGTAGTACCTATAATCCACGATGCAAAAACAATAAAACTATATTAACATAAATCATGAACCTGAGCAATGATAATGATAAAAATGGTAATGTTAGTGATGCCTAATATGTGTACCAATATATAATGTCACAGAGAAACAAATATAAAATATAGTAAAGGGGTACCATGGTATAAAATAATAAAAAAAATTACGCGCGTAGTTTCATGTCTGCAGACTGCTGTCCTGTTGCAGTTAAATTTGCTTGCATATCCATTATAAACCTGAGAGTAAGTGCATATAATAACACAAAAAATAACGAAAATTATTTGACAAAACTTTTGTATTCCACGGATGATCTGAAATTAAATATCATACAAAGAATGGTATATCTAAAAATCCAATATGCCGTTCCGTTTGTTTACATCGCAATAACCATTTGTAGTGGAGCTTGTGGATGCTACAGTGATTTCAATTAGTGAATTTAAATGCAATAATATTGTTGATAATATCTTATCATAGCATTACAGAAACTAATATAATAATATCATTGAAAAATAATAATAAGAGCACGACAGCTAACAAACGATAACCATTAACTATACATAAAAATGAAAGTAGTTATAAAAACGAGAACTCAGCATCAATGAGCAACATCATACATTCCATACATTATCAATAACACAAAGCTAACCCCAAACGCTGAAACAAAAGACATCAAACGTGCAAACTCTGAACAACCAACAATAAGACGTCCACACATAACACACATACATCTATTAATTTCAAATTTCCCAAAGCACTAATCAACAACGGAAATTACCGAAAACAACTGATGCTCTGTGGCTTACACTCCCGCTCCACTCCACTCAATTCCCGAGCACAACCGTATGCTATCTCACCTCCCCAACCCACACGAAAATGCAACTCAATCCCCGTTAAAAAGCGGATCAACTCAATTTTGAGTAGATCCACCTTTCAACGAAAACCGAGCAACACGCTCGTGAGAGAAAAAGAGACAGCACACAATTGCACTCAAAAACTGAGTAAAATGAAACTGAAGTGTAGGACTCAGATGGCGCACAAGTGTGCGTGGACTAATCGTCAAAAAGCTCTACATCGAACATGCAAAAACAACAAGTCAATAAGAAGGCGCATTAAACAGAAAGAATGTGTAAGAGTATTAGTTGAATTCCGACAAACCCTTTTTCTGAAAGGAAGTGTTTCGTTCCTCTCGTTCCGACGCAAATTCCAGCACCACCAGGCGCCAATAATCCAACTCACTCTCAGCAAGGATCAGCCAAATCGAACAGCAAAACGTACAAACCCCCAGCACAAGAAGGGAGAGGCAGCCAGAAAATGGTGTAAATACCACTCGTCTGGATCTTTCTGTGTATACAACATCCACTTTCCACACACCAACACACCAATGACCTATTTCATATTTTCTAGTGAAGTCGGACTATTTAAAATACAATACTTAGCTGAATGTTTGATCTCGTGTCCATATGCAGATATTTGCGCCGGCTATCATTCACACTATCACAACCAAAGTATAGATTTTTCCTGGCATTTGGTAGAACCTCATTTCTTTTTCTATACTATACTATACTCATACACGTACACACACCACGTACTACGCCGTAACCACACGATGAGGAATATGGCTGATAAAATCTTTCCCACGTTTTACCGACTTTAGCACACACAAAAATTTCACTTTACCGCGACTGTATGTTCTTTTCAAATCAATCATTCTAAATTAAGAGGAGAAAATCTTTGCACCTTCCCTAGTCTAAATTTTTCGTCTGCTTGATAACGTCTGAACTTGCACCTGATCATCGCACCCAGAGAAAAACACGTCCGGTCGCGTTAAGCGCTAGAACTCGATTTGACTCCCGACAGTTCATTCTGGTGGATGGAAAAGCAAGCTGCACTGTTCCAGTCCGACAAAACGCTCCCAAAACCATCGAAACTACCACCACCACAAAGTTACGAGCCGAAAAGTAACGCTGTCCCTCAGTGTGGCTGTGCGTTATTGCATCTGGGCCATCCAGAATGAATTTTTTCGTCGGAAAAAATCGCCTTGTGGGACAAAGGCAAAGAATCCACCACTCTTATAATAGTGAATAATGAAGGTTACATAACGCTGCCTCTCAATCTCACATATTGTGCGAATTCGGAGTCAGGCTTGTTGTGATGGCGAGGTAAGAGTCATGGAATTTCGCTAGTTTTACCACTGAATATGGAGAGCTTTTCAATGTTCGATAGATTGTAGAACATGAGACGCCAAGTGCAGCAATTAGTTTCACTCTTGGTGAGTTGTACCTGGTTGAACATTTTTCATTGCGTGTTTCAACAACTTTTAGTTATGTCTCGTTGATATTCCCATATCGTTCTAGATTTCTCTGAAAGTTGATTATGTCGTGGTGCCGTCTTCCCAAACGTCTAGCAATTTCGCGAATACCAACATTACATTTTTATCTTTTTTCTTCTTTTATTTAATTGACGTTCCACGCGGCATTATTCGGAGATGCTCCGGAAACACACGTCACAACACGATAAAATGGAAAGGTTAAGTGAACTTATTATGAAGGTGTCCCAGGAAGTCTCTAAGCACGGTTTTGATGCGCAACTGTTGCTTCTAGTGACGACAACAACTGATAATTACTGCTGTCTCTTCATTTACTTCAGTTCTCGCTCCACGTACAGTCTCAATGTAGTACCTTACTCTTTATGAAAAGTACAGGCATTTTTCGGATAGCACAAACAAATCTCGAGAACTTTTTTCAAATGGACGTAAAGTAACATTTGGATGAAAATGAAAATCAGCATTGAGCTTTTTTGAGTTTATTTTTATTCCTAATTGAAAACCGGACATGTTTTATCCCAATTAAATTCCACTGAATACTTTATTGGTCAGAATATTACATCACTCTGCTTAAACGACTACCTAGGTAAACTAATTTCTGTTTAGAAAAATGTTTCTTACAACGGTTTGAAATAGAAAAAGATAATACGTCATTTTGATATAGCATGTTACTTGCGTCCGTGACTCAATCGATCTATAATCCTGAAAAATATTGATGCCGTCAAATACATGTATATAAATTGTCATGTTCACACAGATACGTTGAACTTATCAAAACGACGTATTATTTTTCTGCAACAAAACTGAATTGTAAAAATATCTGTGCTAAGAAAATCAATTTTATTAAAAATAATCTAAATTTGCTTAACCTTGCCATTATAAAAACGCATCGTTAAAGGGCATTCAAACGGAATAACAATGATTCGCAAGTTACTTTCAACACAAGCGGCGTGTCTACATTAATCCCAAAAAGTTCAAAAGTGATTTACACCGTTTTGTAAAAAAACATTCAGAAATAACCCATTAAAAAGTTCAATGTCAGGCATACATATGATGGTATTTTAATAACATGCCATTCATCGCATGATTTGTTTTAAAATTTGTGCCACGTCCTTTTGAAAAAAGAACTCGAAATCTTGCACAAGTGGTGCACTTTTCCCAACGTTTCGCTTAATTATTTGGCGAAAAATGAAGATGTGAGCATCGGAGCAGTTCGTAACGCGATTAGGAGATATAGTGAAACAGTCTGTCTTCAGGATAAGAAAAAAATTGACCATAAACCGGGCACTGTGGACAAACCATATACTAGCTTTCGCCCGTGAAAAGGGTACTTCCATTCTAATATATATTACACAACAAACACACGAAATGGACTTTAAACTTTCAAGAAGCAGAAGGAGCAAAAAAAACTAAGTGAATTACTAGCGGCATCTCATCCAGCCAATTCAATTATTTGTCAAACTTCCCAACCTTCTTTCGCTCATTGTTTTCAGCTTATTGCTTCCGCAATTCGTATTGCGTGCTCTAACCAGTAGACATAAATACACTTCCAGTTATTAGTGTGAGAGCTTTCGATCCTGTCTTTTCCATTTTGTATTAGTGGTTAATATGGAAAGTTCAATGATACATTCATACTGAAGTCACCTGAATTTTCTTTAACAAAAAATCCCCAGACCACTTATCAAGAATCGAACCGGAGCCACCTTCAGAATGCTGTTGCTTTGTAGCTTCGCGCCTTTAGCGATCGAGGTAAGGATGACCCTGTTAAGTTGCTGTGTGAAATTCGCGCCGGTAATTATGGATGATGAATCCTACGTGAAATTTGGTTACAAGACGCTCGGGTGACCAGTTCTTACCACGGTCCGTTGCTGGTCTAGCTATTGATGGACGATATGCCGACTTTGGGAAGCGATTTGAGTAGCGCAATTTGTGAGTGAGGAAGTGCCGCACAAATCCGGATGCAATGACTGCTGGATGTATACGTTTGGGAATACTTGGAGCTGCACCCCGCTCCCCATCATCCGGAAACATAATGTACTCAGTACTGGCATCAGTGCATTACGGGCCGGGACACGGTAGGCTGGTGGAAAAATTGCCTTAACATTGTGCAGATACCAAATTGGTATGACAATAACAAATGGCATTACCTCTGGAAATATTCTGGTATCGAAATAACAGGTGATGTTATTCGAGCAAAATGTCAGCCAGAGCCGCAGTGCACTGAGTGTAGGCACTGAGTGCTAAGGGCTGAGAATGTTGACGACTCAGAGCTAAAGCACTGTGTTTAACACTGATCACTGAGCACTTAATGCCAGGTACTGAGTCCTTTGAGCACTGTGGCCAGGCCCTGAGTGCTGAGCACTTACTGCTCATCATTAAGTGCTCAGCACTCGATGGCTCATCATAGTGTTCAGCAATCAGTGTTAAACACTCAATGCTCAGCCTCGGTACTCAACTTTGCGGTACTCAACGATAATTCTCGTCGACTCGTGTTTTCAGCACCTGCGCGGTACTCAGTACTCAACAATCGGTGCTCGGTGCTCGGTGCTGTACTCGTTCTGTCCCACAATGCCCAGCACTCAGTTTTCAGTACTCTGCTCAGCATTCGGTGCTCGGTGCACAATGCACAGTACTTAAGTCTAAATGTTCAGTTGGCTCAGGGAACGCAGAGGCTGAGCCGCCTTAAAGAAAACGGGCAGGATTCTGAACACTGGAGTACTGAGCACTGATTTCTAAGTACTGAGTGCGCTGAGTACTGATGCTGAGCGCGGATACTGGAGCATGAGTGCTGAGCACTGGTGTTAAATGCGCTGTGCCGAGAACTGGTGCTAAGCATTACTGAGTGCTGAGCTGTTGAGTGCTGCGCTTTGATTGCTGAGCCGCTGATATAGAGCACTGTGCTGAACTGCACTGGTTGCTGAACACTGAGTGCTGAGTAATGGCACTGAGTGCTGAGCACTGAGTAATGAGCACTGAGTGATGAGCACTGAGTGATGAGCATGAGTGATAAGGCACTGAGTGTTGAGTACTGAATGCTGAGCACTGGTATTGAGCACTGTGTTCTGATCACTGGGTGCTTAACACTAACGATCTTTGGTTGATTTCTCTGAGCACTGAGTGATGAGGCACTGGATGTTTAGTACTGAATGCACG